>JAQGAV010002349.1:0-16144 GCA_034691345.1 Phasmarhabditis papillosa
TATGTTCCTATTTCCCATAACTATACTCGACTAATTTGGCTTTTGCCGTTCAAGGCCTAACACTTGAAGGAACGATGCCTAATGAATTCAAGTGTTTTAAGTGAATTGAAGTAAATTAAGCAATAAACTTATTTAATTAGGATATTCATAAGTTCGAATGGTAAAAGACCTGGTTATTTAGTTTTATTAAGAGTTAACTGTTTAGTTATATGTACAAATATAATTGTTCTTTAAAATCTAATGAAAAGTATCTAAATGTTGATTATATTGTGATAGAAGTCCAGCTCAGGGGAGCACTCCTTGTTATATAACAACTATATATAGTCCCTCTCGAGACCTAGCTTTCCAGCGCGGTATCACGAGAGGGGTGCAGAGTTGTAAAATATGAATTTACTTTTGGAGAAAATGCACCACGTCGACCGATTTTACATTCATTTTTTATAAAACTGCTCCCCGCTGGTGATGCCGCGCTAGAAACCCAGGTCATGAGATGGACTATAGTAGGGTTAGAGAGTAATACCGGTGCATAAAATACCAGGACTTTTGGTGTTAAAGATTGGGAAATACGCAGATTACACGGCGATATTGCTTTTGAATCTGACTATATCTATCAATGAAAACCAGCTATACGAAATCAAATACACAAAAAATAACTTTATATTTAAAACTCAATATCAAAAACTTAAAGATAATATATTATTTTAAAAAGGAAAAGATGTAAAAGTTAGCTCGTAACTTACCAAAATCAAAGACCACATGTATGGTTCCATGTATGACTTGTGCAATGAGAATATCGCCTTGATCGGCCATTGAGAAAAAGAAAATGCCGGACCGAAAAGAGCGAAAAGTAAAAAGAAGTTCATTCTCATACATAGAAGAGAGACCGACAAGATGTGTCTCTACAGTGTACCCGGAGTCGTCGAAGGAGCGGATTTGAGAGGCTAAAAATGAACGGTAATTTAGGATAACTAGGGTTACGGTAATTTAGGATAACTAGGGTTACGGTAATTTAGGATAACTAGGATTACCGTAATTTAGGATAACTGAGGTTTTTAAAAGTTTTGTAACAGGAAAAAGTTATTTACAAATAGCTAAACACTGAAGTTGGATGGGCCCAAAAATGTCTCCTATCTTTTTTTCGGTGAATACAAAAACGTTTTGTCGTAAACTTCAGTTTCTTAATTTAACTGAATATTCCTACCATAATCACACACAGTTAATGTTATAAGTGGTTCTCTTATATCTTTCTCATTTCTTCCAAATGCATTTTGTATTCTAATTGAATTAGCCAACATATCTATATGAGTCCATGATAGAAGATGAGATAATGTAGAATAGATAACCTATAAACACAATTATAATGATATTTAGTCTATCTCAAGACCTAGGTTTCCAGCGCGGTATCACAGACGGGGCGTAGTGTTATAGAAAATAAATGTACTTTTAATGTAAGAAAACACATCACGTTGACAGATTTTACATTCATTTTTTATAACACGGCGCCCCGCTCGTGATACCGCGCTGGAAACCTAGGTTTTGTGATAGACTATACAAACTAATATTGGAACAAGACAGAGTGGACTAGCAGCTTAACTATAGTCTATAACAAAGAAAAGACCCCACAACACGGTATACGTAGGCTTCCGCAATTGCGTATTTGTATTTTCTGGACATGATACAAAATAAAACTAGAAGAATAATATTTTTCAGACAACAAACAAAAAATTGCGCATCGAACCATATAATGAAAGTTTAATTTTGCAACAGAACAAGCGATTTTGAAACCATAAACAAGGCAGCTAACTGCAGTCTTTTTTTGGTATGGACTAGTGTGATTCAAGATGAATAATGGAGTGTTACTTGCTTATTTTAAAGAAATGTTGCGTATCTTTATGGTTTTCGAATACTTTTAGAGCCTTTTTCTCTTTTTTTAACACTCCATTATTCATCTTGAATCAGACTATATCTGCACCCAAAAACTGAAGGTTGGAAAGCAGCCGCCTTTTCTCAGAAGATTCTGTTGTACGAGTGAGACAGGAAAATATGTGCCTCTTTTAATCTGTTACCAATTGTATTCCTGGATATTCTTTGCCTAGTATAACTAGTTCCCTTATTTTTAAGCTTCAGTTCCTAGAATCCAGTGAAGCCCAGATATCGCCCTAATCCTTATTGTTGCATTCATAATCTTTCTCTCGTTCTCAGCTGGCTCCCCTTATTTCTCAACACCGCCTCTCCCCCCATTTCTTACACTCCACTGCACCGATTGAGCGCCAAATTCAAATTCAAATTATCTGCAGCTTAGCGGAATGGGGAATGAGTTAGGGTGTTCAGTAGAGAGGGACCTTTGAATAGGACAGAAATTGTACTAGGATTCTTATTCAGTACCGAATTAGCAGTGGAGCGTAAGAAACTTATAACATTTTAGCATTTGTCCAAAGTTTCATGGTTTAGGAGGACTGTTCGGTAAAGTTGTATAATCCATAACAAAAAAGACTGCAGTGAGCGGTGTTATTTAAGATTTCAAAAATCTCTCATTCTGTGGGAAAATTAAACTTCCATTATATGGTTGGACGCACAATTTCTTGTTTGTTATGAGGAAATTATTATTTTACTAGTTTTATTTTGTATCATGTCGAGAAAAAGACAAATACGCAAATGCGGAAGCCTATGTATACCACCGTGCTCTGAGGTCTTTTGTTTGTTATACAGTATATTTGATGCAACATCAAATTTCCAACATCCAACACTTATCTATAAATTGCAAATTTTGGAGTTTGCAAATCCCGGATTCTAAATGAATCATACTTCACTCCTTTTACTCACCAGCGGATTTCCATTCAACTGCTTTAGATCTTCATAATATCCATCTGACAGAGTATACTGTATGCGATAGGCGGAGATGTGTCCAGAAATAGCAATTCTTGTCACTCTTTTAGTGTCTTCTAGATGGATTACTGTAGCAGAATGAGATATATCCACACATTCCGATAGAACTGAAATTAAAGTATTAAGCTGCGCTTTTATTCATATAGTCGATCCAAAACGACCTAAAAATATTTTTAATTTTTCACTTTTTTGAATTTGTGTTCATGCCAGTCAAAGAATTAAACGTCTGCTCTTTCAACACATAGCTAATAGGCAACTTCTCCCAAAAGAAAGGAGTTTTTATTAATTTAGAAGAAAATCAGGTTTTTGCAGTTAGAATGATTAGATTATTTTGTTGGTTTTAGAAACTTCGGACCATAGCCCGTGTCAATAACTGAAATCAAAGTATAGTCTTATTCAAGAGTAATAATGGAGTGTTAAAAACAATCTCGTTGAAAATGGCTCTGAAAGTATTCGAAAAGCGAAAATATACGCAAAATTTCCTTAAAATACGCAAGTAACACGCCCTTATTCCTCTTGATTCAGACAATAAAAGAAACTGTTTTTATCGATACTCTGAAGATATATTTCCAATATAGTTTCTTCATAAGTAGAATTTTGAAATGTTCTTGCGAATACAGTTTACTTATTAAAAAACCTTGTTTTAGAACCTACAGTTACTACCGTGCAAGAATCTGGAAACCTTGATTTGTAAGATAGTTCAGTGACTATATTCAGATTTAATAGTCGTTATCCCATAAATTTAATGAAATGACAAGTGTCAGAATAGTGTCAATATTACTTTGGCTATGAATATGTAATTAAATACAACGCGATCTTTCAGTTGACGGGTGCATCTGCCTGTCATTTACCGGCCTTTTCATGCATCATTTACGTTGTCAAAAACTAATTAGACGGAAGACGAGGACGCGCCGATCCGCTGAACTACCGATTTGAATATTTAAATAATATATTTAAAATTGGCGTTTTCGGCCATTACCTTTTTGAGAGAAGGTATAGGTGATCGAGGATATTATACATAATACAATCACACAGTGATTAACAATTTCGAAAGGGAAAGTTGTTGTATGTTCTGGATATTGCAGGGGAAAAATTAAATTTTGAATTTTACATTTGTAACTATGATCTGAATGGAGAGCTAGGTTTCAAGAGCAGCATCCTGCTAAGGGAACGTTGTATTATAGTCCATCTCAAGACGTAGGCTTCCAGCGCGGTATCACGAGCGGGACGCAGTGTTATAAAAAATGAAGGTAAAATCGGTTCTTAACAAAATAGAACTAGTAACATGATGACCATGTTGAAACAATAAAGTTCCTTTTTTAAAAGTTTTTTGCAAATTCGACAAGGTTTCCCAATCCCTAACTGGTGTTTAGATGTACATTTGAATTAAAACCAACAACTTATTTGCATTCCGTTCTTGTTACCCTGCGTTTACTCCGTTTGGAGAAGATGCTAACTAAGTTTAGGGATAATTCTCCTTTTAGGAGGATATGTCCATTTCTTAATAGAAAGAAATTAGATAGAATTCTATTAGAATAAGGAACACCCAGCTGGCGCCAAAATTATATTGATTGAAAACGATTAAGAAACTTATTATTATTTAAAGTAAGGGGAAGAAGAAGTTTTGGAAATTTTACATAACTTTTGTAAATGTTAGAAAAGTTTTTATATAAATATTCTGTATCAGGAGCTAGGTTCCAGCGTATTATCCTAGGGAGCAGCAATGATATAAAAAAGAATGGAACATTGTTGGAATATATAGTCGGATTCGAAACGAATAACGGAGTGTAGAAAATTATTTACAAGCCAAACGCAATTGCGTACAATCAGTTTTGGCTTGAAAATTATTTTCTACATTCCGTTATTCGTTTTGAATCCGACTATAACACCGTCTCTATCAGAGCTGGGCGAAAGTCAAAAATTTTCTTTCGCGAAAGTCGAAACTCGAAAGTCGAAAGAATTTTCAAACTGCTTTCGCGAAAGCAGCATATTTCTTTCGCCCAGCTTAGATCTCTATCCAATGTACTAGGCTGGAAACTCTTTCTATAGACTATATTTGCAAAGACAAACCATTTTGCAAATGTTGATCTAATACACTATATAACAGTTTCAAATCATTATAGTTCAAGTTGGGTCGAAATTCCTGGAAATTCAATCAGTATCACTGAATCCTTTACAGAACATAAGTTGCTCGCTAAATTCCTAAATTCTGTAAAATATAAATTTTTTTAACATTTTCCATCTATAACCCCTTAAGAGGCTCTAATTCCTCCCTTCACACTTCGGCCATAATTCAATTTTCTTTTTTGAATAAAAAAGCTGGCGCCGTTTGGCCCGTAACATCTGTCACACTTATGTAATAGAAATGAAGCGAGAGCAGCAAATTACATATTGTAAAGAAATAATATATATTGCTACTTATAAAAATACTAAATTATTATTGGGAATGGAGGGGCTGGCCCGGATTTATCGCCTACTATCTAAAGAAAACTAATTAAACGTATGTTTTCCAACTATTTGAAAGGCAAATTTGATTTGTTACCGTAAGTATTAATGTGGAAAACATTCCAGCAATGAAAAGTTCCAACACGATCGAGGATTTAGGTCTTTTTCCACCAAACTATCTTTACAAACACTTTTCAAAACAGTAAGCACTTTTTTGTTCCCATATGTTTTAGCCCAAGCGAAAATTTTCCAATTCCGCGGACTACAGGGCACGTAAATTTCCCGCCAACGCGAATTTCCATGTAAAAGGCGCCCCAGTTATGATTAGAAGTGCGAAATATTCATGATGTGTGGCAAGCGCCGTGTGAATTTATAATACAACTCATAAAGTCCAAAAAAGAGTAGGAAACTAATAAAATAAAGAATATAAGAATACAAATATATATAAATACATAAATATTAACACCACTCACCGGTTTCAAATAGAAAAAGTGATATAAATAACGTAAGAAGACCAAGATTCATCTTTTTAACATTCCAGCCTGCAATTAAAATTAATTTAAAGAGTTTGAAGACAAATTTACTAATGAATATATAAAAATAAAATGTGAAAAACTAGAAAAAACTGCAGTTTTGAGTAAAAGAAGACTTAGTTTGTGGCAAGTGCTTTGCTGTCGAGAACAACAAAAATATGTAGTTAGAGCGAACGGAAAATCAATGTTTTTGAGCTAAAAAACGCCGAAAATACTTAGAAATATAAAATGTTTTAGGGTGGAAAAAGCATATGAAATATACATAATAAAGAGGATGTTGTTAGGGGGCGGGGCCAAGTGAGAAGGACGTCTAATCGAAGGTAAATATAGAATATAAAAAGATTTGCAGGCGGAAAGAGTTCTAAAAAATAAGGAACTCATCAAACCAAATCCGAGAAACATAGTACGTTATAGTCAGCGCCAAGAGTAATGATGGAGTGTAAATAATTCAGCGCCCGTCTGAGCCCCTTTTGCAAGCACTTCGCCAGCATCTGGCGGCTACCCTCCCTTTAATATTGTACTTTGCAAGTCCTACAGGTGCGGTTTTAAAAACTCAGTAAATACGCAAGTAACACTCCATTATTACTCTCGGCGCTGACTATACCAGGTTACTGCAGAAGGCTTGAGAAGCCAGCAATTTACTCATCCCATGTGCACCCTAAGACTGAATGTTAGAAAGGAGCCGTTTTCGCTTAGAAGATTCAGGAATGAATTGCAGAAGACACTAGCAGTATCCCCTGATCTTTGTAGACTATAACGTTAACTTTAAATGGCTAACTACTGAATCTCAAAAAGCTGTGTGATAACTTAGAAATAGAACTTTCCAGCACGAATCTCAATGAATGTTGAACTCCATATTTAATCGAAACCAACCACAAAAACTTGGTGCTACCCTAAAACAACCGTCTTCTAAACTGGGACATGCTACCGTAAATTTACGGCCCCCTGCTCCCGGCCCTCCTGGACAATCGACTACGTAACAATGTGTCTATTTGTATTAGTTGTCTGCTTCTCTTCTATATTTATGCATTAGACCCCCTTCTCTCGCCGTTAATGTCTCAATTTCATATGTGAATTGTTATGCGGTTAGAAGGGTGGAGGAAACCAATTATTATATGACAACTAATTATCCGAAATGAAAGGCAATGGAAAGATATTAACAAATATAGGCATTTAAATGTGTTTAAGAAACAGAAAATATGGTTTGCAGTTTAGAAAAGTTATGTTTTCTTGGTGTCCATAATATTTTTCAAAGTGAACTGTCCCATTTTAAATTTTTGGATTCATTTTAAAATCTCATGGGTAAGGATAATATAAGCTAGATAACTAACTATACATATAAAAATGAAAAAGTCCACTTTCTGAATAAATATCCCAAATATAGAAGTATACTGTAGTTATGTTTAAAACAACTTCATTAGTATGTTTCTAGACCTAGGTGTCAGCAATTTCAGACCATGATAGGACGCGATGGATGGTATTAAGAGAATTTATGCAAATTAAGCAAGTCTTCTGTAATACCGCACTAGTAAACTGGGTCTTGCCACGAACTAGTCTTGCTTGAAACTAAAAGACTGTTCTGTCACAGGTAAACACTTTTTTACATTAAAATATGTCTTTGTAATAAACTCCGCGTAATTGTATAATCCAATCTTTACTTTAAAACAATCAAGTTCTTTTCATACTAACTAAAATGGAAGTAATAATATATTATGAAAACTTAGGACATGGGATGTGGTGTTATATAAAAATGAATATGAAAACGACGGATTGCGTTTTCTTCAAAAATACATTATTTTTTATATAACACCGCCTCTCACCAGGATATTGCTCTAAGCTCTTGATACGGACTATATCATACGTGATATAATACTTTTGAAACCTTCGCTCTTCTAAGTAAAGTAATAAAATATAGCTAGTCTTCACTAAAAGTAGTTTTTTTGCTGCTTGAAATGGCTCTTTTGGGATTTGCGAGCCGCGTGTTTACTGCGAACAAAACTTATAAAAAATGAAAAGGATATGAGATCTGAGTAAATAGATAGAAATATAAAGATAGTTTTAGATAATTTTAAGTTTTTTGATTATTATAGTTCTATTCAAGAATAATAACGGAGTGTTACAAAAAGGATCTCGTTGAAAAATGGCTCTGAAGGTATTCAAAAACCGAAAATATAAACAAGATTTCCTTAAAATACGCAAGTAACACTCAATTATTCCTCTTGATTCAGACTATAGTAAAGAAGATCATTAGTTAGTAACTCACTGGCTTCCCAAGCGTTAATCAATAAACATAATGGAACGGTTTTGAACTTATGAAAACTAAACTGAATAAAAATTGCTATCCTTCAATGGAGCGCAACATTCTGGAGTTTTAAAAACTAAATGAAAATTCATCAAATTTGTTAAATAGTACTAGGAAACAAAAACTCCCAGAAATATGAACAAAATCCAAGAGTCTGAAAAACTCCCGCGTTATTACGTATATTCTCAATGTACGCAACCAATAATAATAGAATAAATAGTTAATAATCTGGGTGGTAGGTCTTGTGTTAATCCTCCTTTTGCATAAATAAAGATTGTAAACTTAGTCAGAGAGCGAAGAGAGGTAGCAGAGACAGTAGGAAGAAGGGGTTAGCGAGCTTAGGCAGTCCTTTAGAATAGCAGACAGGTCAACTGGACACGCCCCCAGACAACAAGCAGTAGCTAGGGTGACCTGCGTTTACAAGGTGGCCGGGTGACTGGGAACAAATCGTGGAGCATGACGTTATCAGTGGCCCTAGTATAGAAACGCTCGGGCGGGTGCTCGGGTAGTGTTTGGCTGCCCGAGCAGTTGAAATTGTTGCCCGGGAACGCTAAAAACTGCCCGGCACCCAACCGGACGTTTCTATACTACGTCCATAGATTCTATGCAACTAGGAAGCTTTGCACTGCAAAGTTTGCAGTATCGGATTTAGGATATGTCTGTATTGAATCAGATATACTTACCATTAGACAAAACACAATAATAGGATGAATGGGTGACTGAGGGTTAATGTGAGTCTAAAATGTTGCTTTTGTAAATTAGGGTGACAGAAATTCTATCGGCAACAAACATATTCCGTTGTAAAAGGTGTGAGATTTTAATGAAAAATTGCCAAATTGGTTGCGTTAAATTAGCAATTTCGGAATCTTCTCAGCAGAGAAGATTCTCCTTTCTAACGTTCAGTCTTCGGATCACGAAGCACGAAACAAGCTTTCCAAGTCTTCTACAGAACCCACAACCTCAGATCCCCGTGGATTCAGAGACCGCATAAACATTTATACTCCACTTGTAGCAAGTGGAGCAAATTCAATAATGGAACCATAGAATACAAAGCATAGAGAAAATTCATTTTCTGCTCTTTAACTTTTACTGCTTGACAATCATTCACTTTGCATCCGTCAGTGGCCGTTCATTTGTTATTTGGCTGTGCGCGGTTGTCTGAAATATTTAATATAAATACGCAATTAGACGTCATTGAGAAAATATCAAAGCAGCTGTAGAATCTTGCACAGATGGGTGCAGTCGGTTGGATGTAAACTGCACACTTCACAGTGTTTTAGGCAGAAAAATCAAAGATAAAAGATTGTAAAAGTTTAGTTGTGAAGTAGAACACACGTATTTCTTATATTAGTAAATGATATAAAATATATATCATTTGAATTTGTTAGATAAGATTAGCCAATCCATCGGAAGCTGTTGATTTATTTGGGTTCGAGTAGGACGAACTTAATTTCAAACACATTGTCCACTGTAGAAACATCTACAAATGGAAGAATGATTTAGTCCGTTTCTAAATCTGACAGAGCAAATTTAAATGGCGAAATCTTGATTCTTAGATCCTGGTTCATTTTATTAAGCAATTCATGTTGATTTATATATCATTGGAAAGGCAATATCTCAATCTATGCAACTGAGTTTTTTGTTCAAATGATTTGGTTGGAGCGTTCCTGAGAAAAATAAACTTTTATATTGAAATAAGAGCCCCGCCATGTCTCTTACACCACCGCGGGATAACAACCAAAGGGGTGTTGTCTACATTCAGAAACGAACTATATCTTGTTAAACTATAATGGCTATATCGGGTTATATTTTGCCCTCGATTCATATAATCTTGACATTTTTAAGCCTTCATAAACCTCTTTCTTCCAAAAGACAGAATAAGTACAAATGGAGCGCTAAGCTAAGCCATATAAAAATAAAGTATACTAAACTATTGTGTAACTTTAAGTGTTACGGTAAAAGTTACGCTGTGCTATGGTTCGCCCAAGGACGAAGCAAATTCAAATGGCCCATCCTGAGACACGAAATCTATTTTAGTTTTGTAAATTAACGTTTTTGTATACCATTCGAAAGGGAAAAGAAAATTTTGTGAATTGTAAAAACGAACCTTATTCACTCATCTCCACAAACTTACATTTTAGAAGGAACACAGTCCTTTATTTCGTTTGGCCGCTTTGGCGCGCGGTGGCCGTAGTATTGAAACGCCCGGGTAGTTTTTGGTTGCCCAAGCAGTTGAGAATTGTTGCCGGGAGGCTAAAAACAGCGCGGGCACCCTCCCGAGCGTTTATATACTACGGCCACTGGTTAGGATTCGGGTACCCTTTCCGACACGGGAATATATATTTACTGTTATTAACCCCAATACTAGTTATGATTCTGTGAAATTCTACATTTTTATTTAGCTAACTCGGCTTTTTTGCAGTTTCTCCATAAATGAAAAGAGCTGACAATTATACTGTTTTTCCTATACCACAATTACATAGCAAATTCAATTGTCAAGTTCATTGTTAGCGTATCTACGACAACTACCTTGAGAATAATATAACAAGTGATTTTGTTTTCCTTTATTCTGCTTCAAAAACTTTCAAAGAGGAAATATTTCCGTCCTCCGTCTAATTAGTTTTGTAAACTAATTACATTTTATTATTTAGAATACAGAGATCGAAATGTTCATGAAAGTTTAGTATTGATAGTGCTAGAGTTTGGACTTTTGGCTGTCTGCCGAATATGCTTTGACAATTTTCTGACGGATTATTCAGAGCGTTCGAATGAGATGGTACTACCCAGAGCTGGGCGAATGTCAAAAATTTTCTTTCGCGAAAGTCGAAAGAGCCCTTTCACGAAAAACTTTCGCCCAGCTTTGGTACTTACTACTTGCGCGCTTTGAAAACACATCAACTTAGGAACCCGCAAGCAAGCAATCATTTTTGCATTACTTATTTCCAACAATTTGTATAAAAGTATTCTTATGGTTGGACTATCGTATTAATGAGCTTTCAATGTTTTTAACCATGTTTTAGTTGATCCTGTACGTCTTTTTGAACTTTTGAACACCTTGTTAATTGAATTTGCTTTATTTCTTTCCGATTGAACTGCTCTCTTTGCATTCTGTGCAGTATCTATTTTAGTTATCTTCTAAAATGAGTCATCTAATATCCGTCAGTTTCTTTTTATTAATATTAATTTTAATGCAAAATGCTCGCAGTTGTATCTCAACACTAATCAACCACTATTATTTAGCTCCAGAAGCGACGTGAAAAAAGTTTTCGGATTTCTGAACTTCATTAAGTAACTAAAAAGAATCAATATTTCAATGCGAATGTTGGTTTACAGCTACGGACGCTGAGTTGTTTTAAGGCCAGGTTGAATAGCAGGAACCTACGTTTTTGCAAAGATTGAGAGAAACTATAACGGATTCTTTAAGGAAATATAGTCTGTATCAATAACTAGGTCTAGAGCGTAGTATCCTCGTGGGAGGCGGTGTAGAATAGGATGACTGGCGCTGTGTTATAAAAAATGATTGTACTTTTGAAGAAAACGCACCACGTCGACCGATTTTACATATATTTTTTATAGCACTCCGCCCCGCTTGTGATACCGCGCTGGAAACCTAGGTCTTGAGATAGACTATATAACACCGCTGCTCCCCCACCGTCGGATCTACGCGTAGTTGTTACATGTTTCTGTCTTCATTTTGATCGAACTTACCTTAAACTCCCTCTAATAACTCTCATTTTGCAGTTCTAATTGCCTTCTTTTTCAAAAGTTTGATTTTTCGGTTTTCCCATCTTTGAGAAATCCACAGAATTAATTTGTCAAATGCTTCTATTGCCTGCAAACAACTCATGATGCAGCAATGTTTTATATAGTTTCAGAATTTTAGTTTGTTCCGGGTTCTGTATTTAGTTTTACGGTAAAACAGTAAAGCGATACCGTGGAATTTATGACTTACGATATTGCATTAGTGTATAGAACTCATATATATGCATCTGAATTTATATCCTTCATTCTATAGTGGTTTTTCAATTGAAAACAAAAACAAACAAAATACAACTAATGCTTGAGAAGTGTATGAACTTCCAATATGAACGGTATAACTTTTGTTAACCAATGTTCAGTTATATTCTGCCAGTTTATGCATTAAACTTATTTCTAATAAATGAACTTGTTAATTATAGTATTTAAGAAGTATAGTCTGAATTTAGTTTGTAGTTTTCAAGGTTAAGCGAGGGCGTTAAATGAAACTACAATATGGATTACTAAAAATATACAAATTGTCCTATGGAATGTTACATATGGCCAATTGGTCTGTTCAGATATCAACGTTCCTGGAACAATTGTAGGATTCCGAAGTTTCTTAGTAGTTTATATAATACATCGTTAAGTATAAAAGTTTTTGAAGTAAAGAGAAGAAAAGAACAAAGAAGAATTGAGAAGAATTTGCCCTCAGTTCACATTTTCAATTTGGGCCTTGATTGCCCTAGAAGTTCAGAATTGGCAAGTTTTTAGAAAAACCTAGCAAACTGTCAACATTACTGGAAAACATAAAAATTCCTTACCATTTGCTCTCTTATTTGCTGTTCAGCCGTTTTTAATGCCCTGTCTCCGCTCTCTTCATTTTGTATGCATTTGTTTACTCTCTCGCCCGGTGTCTTTTCCCATCCGATATACGTTGCAGTCAGGGGTGTCCTTCTATCCTGTTTTATTATCGGTACCTTAAGTTATAAACCATTCGATGAAGACACAAGATGACGAGACCGAATTTCATATTGCGGAAATTGAGGCATTTGTCTGAGTTGGTTCGACCAAAAGGAAATTTTTTGCTACTTTCGATTTTTGATAATCGGAATATTATTTCCTAAAAGATGATGTTACCTTTTGAATTAAAGAAAATGTGTATTAAAACTACGCACTTTACATGGCTGAGTACGACCCGTGCCCCGTGGATTTAAAAAAATGGACCCGGACTATTGCCAAACAACTGCAAAGTGCAGAGTTTAGTTAGCGTTAGCAATAAATCAACTGCATTTAACAAACTAACTTCTGTTGTCTTCTGATTCAATTAAAACTAGACTATCCTAGATACACCGTAACTTCCCCAAGTTTAATAACAGTAATAGGTCGTTTAACTTCACCTTTATGATTCATTCTGTTGTTCCAAATTTTGTAGCTAACTCATGTATCTCATTTTCTCAGAACTCTTTCGTAATATATTATATATCACTCGTGTTTTCAGCTTTTTAATGTCTGAATTATGTGATTTATCACGTGATATGACTGTCTACCGTTGGCTTATGCATTCCTTCTTTATAACAGCACTACCTATTAACATAATTTGTTCTTTTTGTATTCTTAAATATACTCCGACCACACAAGGTGTATTTAAATGGTACTTTCTATCGTATCATATTGCTATTACATTGTCGGACTTCTTGCTTTCTTCTGCAATTGTAAGTTTATAATAATATAGGTAGTTGTTAGCTCAAGTTAAACATAACTTTTTATATAGTTTGTATCAAGAGCTAGGGGTTAATCGCAGTATCCTGATAAGAGACAGTGTTATATAAAAGTTACTGGAAAGCCACTGGCTTGGGAGTCTTTTCTTTAACATTACATCCATTTTTATATAATATCGGTGCCCCCCTGGATACAAAGTTTGGCTCTGGCTGTTAATACAGACTATATACTCAATCTCTTCTGATACCGTAGAAGTACGCCACTTGTACCTACCGGGCTGGGTGAATTTCTTGATAAAGTAGGCACTATTACTAAATTTGAATAACTGCAACGAAACATAGTGAATTCTAAATAACGTCTAAAAGCTACAAGATGTACTTTTTAAACATACAACAGGGTATTGACTAAAATCTCCTACTTTAAACAAAAAGTTTATTTTTTAGGTTCCGGTATTGTTTCTTCCGCATCCTATCGGCTATGCTTCTGGTTTTCTTTCTTTTTTAAATGTTTCAAGTTCAATTCAAACTGCAATAATCTATATAATTAATATTCATACTGTATCTCTAACAGTTAATTTATTTCTATTTAGATATCAGTCTATTTTACCATTTTATCATCCATTGAAGATAGGAAGATATTATACGGTAATTGACAAACAATTCCCCATCAGTAGAATCCAAAATATTAAAACAAAGCTCATTTGGAGTTCAAGAACTGAATATCTAGAAATTTTCATCCATGTTTGCTACGAAAACCTAAACTGTTAACAATCTTTTACCTTTCAGCAATTTTCTGTTATATTTTTTGTATTATGGTCTTTTCCAGTGTATATAGCATTTATTTTAATAAAAGAAGATGGTCCAAAGGCCATTGACGAGTATAGAATGGTAGGTTTAAGATGTTTGGGCCCACAGGCTCATTGTCAGAAAAATCTATGTAAATCTCAAACAAGAGATTTTTTGCAAGGAGATGAGATAACATGTTCCAGATGGGGCCAACATGTAACAGGATTGAACTGTTCTAAGATTCTCGTACCCAGTTTTGAATCTATCTATGAATTATAGTCCATCTCAAGGCCTAGGTTTCCAGCGCCTTATCACAAGCGGGGCGCCGTATCACAAGCGGGGCGCCGTCTCAGAATAGAACAAAATAGTTTTATTGTTTACCGAGGGTAATTAAACAGTGTTATAAAAAATGAATGTAGAATCGGTCGACGTGGTGCGTTTTCTCCAAAAAGTACATTCATTTTTTATAACATGGCGCCACGGTCTTAATCCCGCGCTAAGTTTTGAGATGGACTACAATTCATCTAAATTTGGCCCAACAGGAAGTTAGAGGTTTACAGGCTGGCCTGGGTCGAACTTTGAACAGATCGGCAAGGGCAGACAGTTTCCTTTGGCCTTGAAAGTGTTACTAAAATAAATATACTTTAAAATTGTATATATTTCAACTGTATTGTGAATACAATAACATGCATAATGTTTTAGCATAACCCCTGTTTATCTGATATTCTTTCTATAAAAGGAATTTATGTCTTTGATTTTAATAATTCCACTATTCTACGAACAGTCTATACAGTAGCTATACTTATGTTTCTTTCTGGTTTTCTAATATTTATTTCTGTTTCATTTTCTCTTTATTATATTAAATGTACAACACAAATGTCAGCAGTTAACAAGAAAAAACAAAAAAGGCTTATTATATCACTTATTATACAGGTAATACCGTACAAATGCGACTCTTAGCAAACAGAATTGGCTAAAACAGATATATTTAACTAAGCATTATTACAATCGTTATGAATATGTTTGATAACCGCATCTTCGATAAAACAATATTCTGCTATAACTTTTCACTTACTTGAATTGAATTGAACCAACAAGATTTAAGCATAAAAATATCATTTGGTTACAAAGATTAGAGTGCTAAATTAATGCAAATAAAGTATTTCTAGGTTTCCGTACCACTTGCTATTCTTATGATCCCAATAGTACTTCTGCTTGCTATTGTCTATTATAAAATACCACATACACAAAGTAAGTTACAGTAGCACAATACAGTATTAAACATACGGTTTCTGCTAAAGGTTAGCAACTTTAAACTATTCGTATTCGTAGTAACGTATATTAAGACCTAGGTTTCCCGCGGTTTCTAATAAATTTGCAGCTCGTACCGTAACCCCTTGCAAGCGATTAGTTCGCCGACTATAAACATTGCCCGTTGTTGCAGTTAAACAATTATGAACTCTTGAATTCTAGGTATTGGTTGTATTCTTTTATTAACTTCAGCTACACACGGCATAATTAGTTCTCTTACAATTCTCATATTAAACTCTACTTACAAGAGAAAGTTAGCCGCTGTTATTACTAAAAAGATATCCGAAATAAGGATATTCCGTGGCAGAAGATGTTCAGAAACTGTTATCAGAGGTAGAATATATAGTCTAATTCAAGATGAATAATGGAGTGTTACTTGCGTATTTTAAGGAAATTTTGCGTATATTTTCGGTTTTCGAATACTT
>JAQGAV010002350.1:0-16143 GCA_034691345.1 Phasmarhabditis papillosa
GATTCTTCAACTCAATCATGTTTCTCAAAATGATGATGTAAAGCGTAGGAAAAGTGATGGTTAGCTTTTGCTGTTGTTCATTGTGATTTTGCTTAATAGGTACTCGTATTGATGGTGACTGGGCAATGTTCGAGCACACCGGAAACAAAATATTCACCGATTTCAAGCTAGTCAGGAAGGAGATTGAAGCGGAAACGGACAGAATTACTGGTGCAAATAAGGTAATGTTTCTTGTTTCCATGGTTGATAAATTCTTTAAGGGCATTTCTGCTCTACCAATCAGTCTCAGAATATTTTCGGACCATGTTGTGAATTTAACACTTGTCGACCTCCCTGGAATAACCAAAGTGCCCGTTGGAGACCAACCAACTAATATTGAGGTAACAGATTCAGTTTTCGCTATTGAAACGTGTTTTCAGGAGCAAATTAGAGAAATGATTCTCTCCTTTATTTCAAACCCGTCTTCTATAATTTTGGCTGTTACACCAGCAAATCAGGATTTTGCAACATCTGAACCCATTAAGCTGGCAAGGGATGTTGATACTGATGGTAAGTAATCATTTGTATCCATGTTCGCTAATTATTTCCTATCATAGTCTATAAAGTACTAATATTTTCAGGGCAGCGCACGTTAGCTGTGCTAACTAAATTGGATCTTATGGACCAAGGAACTGACGCTATGGACGTCTTAACGGGGAAAGTTATACCGGTTAAACTTGGAATCATTGGCGTTGTAAATAGGTCTCAGGTAAGAGCATACAGTTTGGTGTGTTAGACATATTCTTTTTTATAGCAAGCTATAATGGATAATAAGCCAATCTGTGAGTCTATAAAAGATGAGATATCATTCCTCCAGAGGAAATATCCTACATTGGCCAGTAGAAATGGAACACCTTATTTGGCAAAAAAATTAAATATGGTTTGTCATCTTGATGCAATAATTGAAAATGTTCAATTTAGTTATTGATGCATCATATACGTAACTGCTTACCTGCTCTTAAAGCAAGGGTCTCCATTATGCATTCGCAATGTCAAGCAGATCTTCTCGCTTTCGGAGAACCTGTGGTTTGCGCTATATCGGTTACTCCTTATGCGAATTATTTAGGAAGATAAGAGCCGGACTCTACTGCAAATAATTACTCGCTTTGCTACCGCTTACACTTCAACCATTGATGGCACGTCTAGAAATATAGAAACATCTGAGCTGTGAGTCAATTACAATCGTTAGTGTTTACTGGAACAACCTTTTTTCTCTCAAGTCGTAGTTTACTTTAAGTCCTTGTGTGCTGGTATATATAGCTATTTTCAGATGTGGTGGTGCCAGGATATGCTATATATTTCACGATACTTTTGGAAGATCTCTGGAATCAGTGAACCCCCTAGAGAACTTGACCGAAATGGATATTTTGACGGCTATTAGAAATGCGACGGTATTTCGCTAAAAAACACGCTGTTTAAATATAATGGTTAAGGGACCGCGCCCAGCCCTCTTCGTGCCCGAAGTAGCCTTTGAACTGTTGGTTAAAAGGCAAATTCAAAGACTAGAGGAACCGAGCTTTCGGTGCGTTGAGCTTGTTCATGAAGAAATGCAGCGCATGGTTCAGCATTGTGGTTTCACAACTCAGGTATATTCACTAATAATAAATTATGATAGTGTTCTTTTAAGCAAGAAATGCAAAGATTCCCGAGACTCTATGAAAGGATCAACGAAGTTGTCAGTGGTTTGCTGAAAGAGCGGCTACGACCCACTAATCAAATGGTAATTTTTAAAAAATTCATATTTCTTGTCCTGTGTTTAGGTAGAAAATCTTGTGGCTATGGAATTGGCCTACATTAATACGAAGCATCCTGACTTCACTGATGCAAATTTGGTGAATCTACTTAAAGAAATTGGTCTGGAAGAGCGTCAACCAAGAAATCGTCAGCGAGTTGTGTCTCAATCACACGAGAGAGCTGTGTCGGCAAATAGCCATGAAGAGGTAAGAACTTACTTACTATTATATTACGCTGTATATTTCCCTCGCTGATTGCATGCATACTGTGTTGCGTAGGTAGTCCCTGTACCAGTTATTCTTCGGAGGGATAGAGACATTCCTCTCGTCAACCTGGATACTATCTACAGATCGACGGAACAGCGGCGGCTGGATCGAAGAATGGTGAAGTCCGTTCATTTTTCGTCCCACGTCGACTTGTTCCGTGAGGTTAGAGCCTGTCCTATGTAGTATCCTTTGTCTAAACACATTTTGTCGTGGAATCTGCTATATATTTGTTGTTTCCTTTCAGATTTCCCGTCTCCCTGCCGGTAATGAACAAATTAATGGATTGACGAATGGACAGTCTAAAGCCAGTGAGTCTGCAGTTACCGCAGAATCTCGTGGATTGTTCAGTGGCTTTTTTGCGAATAAGATGGCGGCCGATACATCAGGTACTTAGACTATTACTTCGGACTTAGGGTCTTGTTATATTCTTTCCCAGCCTACGTACGTTCAGAGCTGTTAAGCTGGCCTGACCAAAAAACCTCAGTCCAGCAAAAGCCAGCTCGGATATACTGTTACATAAAATTATCAAACAAGAGGTCGGGGTTCGATCCCCATCCTAGGCATATTTTTTTGCAAATTTTATCTAACCATTGTGTACTTGTATAATGATTATATTTTACTTTTATGTACCGAATAACATTCAAAAAATATCGATTTTGGGGGGCGTGGCTAAGACAAGCTGGCTTTTGTTGGCCTGGTATGGCCTGACCTGTGAAACCTGGAAAATAAGAGGCTAGGCCAGATTAACAGCTCTGCGTACGTTTTAGTAATCATGTAAACCTCGTGACTTCACAATATGTTCTATGTGATTTTATTTATAATTATTCAGCGGAAGCAGTGAAGAAAGCCGTCAACTTTCTACCAGATGTACCAGAGTCTCCTCTGGCGCGTAAACTTACATCAAGAGAAAGAAGAGATTGCGAAATTATCGGTTTGTTGTTATTCCTCTTCAGCTGCGAGTTTTATTCTTCAGAACGTTTAATTCGAAGTTATTTCATGATAGTTAGACGCAACGTTCAGGATAGTGTGCCGAAAAGTGTTATGCATCATCTTGTAAACTATGTTCGGGTAACTTTTACAATGTTTATCTGGAAGGTATTCCGTTTTCAGGATAACCTTCAATCCGAATTGGTTCGCCAACTCTATCAACCGGAATTGCTAGATGATCTTCTAGCGGAAACCGCTGACATGGCACTTCGTCGCAGAGAGACAATGGAAACAATGAAGGTGTGTTTCTTTGTTCTTCTTTTTTGAAATGTAATTTGCAGGCACTCAACCAGGCGAGTTTGATTATTAGTGAAGTCAGGGAAACTCAGCTATGGTAGACAGTTTGAGCTCATAATATTAATCGGTGATACCTAATCCTTATTTTTTAGTTCTAGTCCTTAATGTAGGTGCTTTTTATTGTCATTGTATCTGTTTGTTGTATTATTTATTGTAGATTGTTTTACCCGCCGTAATTTATGCTAGATTTAACGACTTCTTGCGTTTTCTTTCAAGGTTTCAGAGTTTGTCAATATTGCTTTTCAAATCTCATGTATGAAATAAAATATTTCAGTTATTGATGATTGGGTCTTCCTAGTTTATTTCTGTAGATTATCTGCGAGTCAGGATTCCGCTGTGACAGAAATTAAGTTGCAGGTTTATGCGGTCTCATCATAAATATGGGTGAATTTGCCGTTGATAAGATTTTAGCGCACATGCCGTGAGTATGTATTCGTTTTATCTTCATAACAGTTTGATTAGGTTTCGCGAAGCTTATCGCTTGACAGCTCTGAATTGTCCAATTTCACAGAATCCTTCCACGTATTATGACTTCACGAACGAATTGAATGTCAGTCGGCACTGTCATTATCTGTTCCTGGTAAGGCATATATTAAAATTATTATAGTTCGCATACTGCAGACACAGTGGGTTGGCTTCTCAGAGGAGCATAACAGCTGGGAACCAGAACGAAACTTCCAAAGCAGTCGTCTAATAAAAGAATACAAGAGAAAACACAACTTACCAGCTGTACATGCGACATTTGAAGTTTTGGACAATGACACATTCTGTAAGTTAATATTCCATTCTGCTTCAATGGCTCTGTATTTTCCTTTCAAGATAATTGAATATACTTATTATTCCATTCAGTCGAATATCCGTGGACAGAAAATTGGGAGACGCTTCCTCCTCCTCCACGTGCCCTTCTCCGTTCCAATACACCACGTCCAAACGTAGCAGCGCTCAAGAAAAGACTATCCGATAAGGTTACGTCAGCAAGCATTCATAACGGTTTCTTGGATTTCCAGAAAGGAAAATCGAGCCGTGATGTAACTCCTCTTCGGAAGAATAAAAAAGTACGATCTGCTTCTTTAATATCGAATAATTTACCTTTAAGAAACGTCAAATAGTATGTTCGGACGATGAAGATGATGTAGCTGTGCCTCCTGCGAAGAAACACCACTTGAGTGAAGCTTCTGCTGACTATGTAGTAACTTCACCTCGTGACTTAAATGAGGAATCTGAAGCCGAAGTCTCCATCAATAGGCTGGCAAATCTGCTGCCCTCAACATCCAAACAGGTTCTCGAGCAATGTGCTATTACGATGCAAGGAAAAAGTAATCAGCAGAAGGATTCTTCGTCAACACCTATCATTGATGAACTTTTGGAGACGAAGAAGCGCAAGAAAAATACGCCTATGAATAATGATGGGTCTCCTAAAAAACACCAGAAAAAGAAAAGTAAGAATGTTGAAGCCGAGAAGATCGATTCCACCGATGGCACACCAAATGTGAAGACTGCTGTGGAGTGTTGTACTGCGAACGAAGGTAAACTACTAAATATTTCTATTATATTGTCTAAGATATTTCTTATTATATTGTTAATTCCAGTTGCCGTTGAAGCTCCATCAATGGAAGACTTGTTTGGTGAGAATGACGACTGTGCTTTTGAAAGAAGTGCAGTCCCTTCTCCAATTCCAATGGATACATCAATGCCCCCTGTTCCTCCTTCTAATGATCTGCGAGCTGCTCAAGAAGTTGTTTCTGAGAAGGTTGTTGGTAAACGTGTTTGTATTATTTTTAATTATTTTAGTCTGCTCGTGTTATTAGATACATGAGCCAGCCCAGAGCATACAATAGAGAGGTTGTTCTCGGGCATGTGCTATCTTTTCGCAGGTAAAAATAAATGACTAAAATATATTTCTTTCCATCGTCGTTTAGATGGGCTTCTTCCGAAGATTTAATGAAAGATCACAGAAAGGAGTACCACGCAATAATGAGGCAGAACAGGATTGCTAATTTCTTTGCTGATGTAATAAAGTAATTTTTATTTGTGACTTAATATCTTAATAGCGCAATCGTTATAGGGAGAAGCAATTGCGATCTGGCAGCAATTTGGACTCGAAAGCGTGTATCACGGTGGATATGAAGATTAAGGTAAATATTCTATTTCTCGTTTAAAAATGCACCTATTTGAGCCTACCAGCACTGGAGGCTACATCTGGAAAACTAAAACCAAGCATATGAGGAATATCCTAGATGCTAATTGTCTTCCAAATAAGGTTTTCATCGTCTATTTTTATTATTGGGTTAATGATTTAGATACCTGCTACTATGTATGATGCACCCGAACTGCTTGGTCCTGCAAAACCGATTAGTACCGCCGGTTGCAAATGTGAAGTGTCTTCGGATGCTCCTTCTACGGATTTGAAACGGTCGCCCATTACAAAGGCCACCTTTTCGGGTGTTGCTCCAATTGTTCTGAATTCCGTCAATCAATTTATCAAATCAATGTCTTCACTAGCAGAGGTAATTTATGAGATGTCGTATTTGCAAACCTCTTTTTAGATACCCCAATTGCTTAAATTGGTTACTGCCTTTCTAAACACCAACCCATCACAATTGACTGCAGTTCTCAAGGAAATAGGCCCACAAGAGAGGTTATGTTTGATGAAGGTAAGAATCAAATTTCAATCTGCATACTACTTTTTGTACTCAGGGGCTTATTGAAAGACTAATGGTTCACCTGCATGAAGGGTATTTGACTGATTTGGAACCATATCAGTATCTAATAACAGCTGAAAACGCACAGTCAACGTTCGCCGTTGGCTCCAATGTTCCTGATTATTGTGGATCGCCAACACAACCTCATTGGAAATGCGAGTGAGTGTAGTTTTATAATCCTTTAACGAAGTCAGTATATGTAGGTTACTCCGAGCGATTTTGCGCTGTAATCCAGAGTTTTCTTTTGGCGAAGATGCGAATTCTATTTTCCCAGCAGATTCCCTTATACATTGTTTGCAGTATGGCTCAATTTGTTTGCAATGTATATTCGCTTCCGGTTTGTTGTTAGTCTTATTTGAATATATATTTTACATTTAAGTTGCACCACTTGGAGTTGGCAATGCATATATTGGCCGCTTCAAAATTGATTCAAATATTCTACCATTGGTCCGCAAATATAGCGAAAAGGTGTTCCATTGCGGTATTATTGTTACCAACGATGTTCTTCTAGAGCTTACTTCCATTACTGCTCCAGAATGGATTTGATCCGAATTCACTGATAATGGACACCAGTGAACAAGAGATAGTCAACATTGCCGACACCTTCCAAGATCTGAAGGTAGTCATTCATTTATTTATTTAGTTTATTTTCGTTAGTTCAGATTGATCCTGATAATCTAAACGTTCTAAATGAGCATTCAAAAGTGCTGCTAAATTATGCAATGAAACGGTTAACTTTTGCTCTAGTGAATCATCCACATCTGAGTATTGATGGTATGTTTCATTCTTTTATTGTCAGACTAAACTATATATCTTTCAGATTCGTTGACTCGGCCACATGTTTTACGTAGTTTGGGTGGCAAGGAAGATTGGGTTTGTATTTTATTTTATTCTTTTCTATGAAATATTTTGTAGGTAGGAAAATATGCCGAAATTCACGCCGATAGAGAGACGACAGCCAAACGTATACTCACGCTGAACCAGCGCATTATTGACGAAGATGATCTATCGTCGAAGAACTGTTTATTCGTAAGTTACAGTTTATCCTATATTCAAAAGCGTATTCGCTTTCAGGTCCTGGCAGTAAATCCCATAAATATGGTTGTTTCATCGTCAGATGATTTCGATTCTTTTTTGGGAGAATCTCATGTACCAGTGATTATAACGCCTGTACCTGCAACTCGATACAGAGTTAGGGAAGCCATGTAAGTTATTGTTTAACAGTATTTACTACAATATTGATCTAGGATTTCGTTTGGGAGTAAGAGAAGAAAATGTATTCAACTGAAATTGCTGAAATCTCTATCGTCTGGATGCGATCAATATTTTCTAATGGATTTGAAGGATAAGAGTTAGTATTGTATATAATGGCTTTCTAACAATAAATCATTACAGATTTGTTGATGCCTGGAAAGATCGATATGCAAGTTTGTTTTAAGAAGCAAGATGTTCTCGGTGTTTCAGAATGTAGCGATGAGCTACAGTCTTTCATCGTTCAAATGTTCGTTGTTTCACGTAGATCTTAGTTAGTCTTTTATATCCACTATTTGTATTACCGGTAATATTATCTGTAAATAGGAATTCCTTTCGGTGCTACAATTATAATTTTTGTTTAACGGGTATATTGTTAAGCCTGATCTTGTTGTTTTTCAATGTCAATGTAAATGATTATTATATATAAAAATGTATGAGTAAACTGTATGCCTCACATAAATTAAAGCAATCATAATCTGGGCACAGGCCTGTGTCTGGCGTACCCCAACACTGTTGAGCCTAACTAAATGATTTATACAAGTCTCCCATAACGCATAAATAACATTAAGTGACAATAAGTTCAAGTGTCGCCATGTTTCCACTCTGTCTCATAGCTGATTTTGTTTGTCGAGTCGAGTTTTTACATTTTCTTTTATAATATAGGTTTTGGAAGTAACATTACTTAGTGTGATAAAGTGTTTCTTGGCATTTAGTAAATGTGTGAAAATAGGTAAAGCATCGATTGTGATTGCGGTTGACCTATTTATTCATTCGATTTATACGGACTGTGACAATTTCGGTACTAAGTTAAAATTATTCGCAGGTGCGGACTTTTGGCTAAGAAACATGTCTGACGATGAGAATGGAGTTTGGATGGTGGAACGGATACTAGCACATAAATCGTGAGGTTATGCGTTCTCCGTTGGTAACATCTTTTTTAGACTAAAAGAAGCATATCGATTAGCAATTGTTAATCAGCCAACAGGTTACGAATTTTTTAACGAAAAAGATGTCGAACGCCACTGTGATTATCTGTACCTGGTTAGCGATGACAATTTATTTATATAGTTTGCATATTCCAGGTAAAATGGGCTAACTATTCGGAGGATCGAAACACCTGGGAGCCAGAAAGAAACTTCTTTGACAATGATATTCTGGAGGACTACAAGAAGGCCCATAACCTACCATCCGTACATTCCACATTTCAAGTTAAAAACAATAAACGAATATGTGAGTTTTTATTGGCATTTCGTGCTCTTTGACAGCGGAGTCAGAATATGCAAATTGTATTTCTTATTTATTTTATTTAGTCAAATCTCCGCTGACATTGGAAAAATGGAGAAAAATCCCGCTTCCACATCTTGGTTCGACCTCTGCGGTCCCGGTCTCAGCCGGTTTGAACATACAAAAATCGGATAAGGTAGTCATATCAATTTTGTTTCAAGGATGTAGTTTTTTTTAGAAAAGAAGTTCCAGTAAAGATGCAACTCCTGTATCAAATAGCAGAAAGGTTGGATCTGCTTCTTTACTATCCAACAGTTGTATTTTAAGAAACGTCAAATAATATTATCGGATGATGAAGATGATGTAGCTGAGCCTCTTATGAAGAAACGTCACCTGAGTGAAGCTTCTGTAGAATTTGGAGTAACATCACCACGTGATGCGAATAATGCATCTGATGCCGAAGTCTCGATCGATAAACTGGCGAATCTTCTTCCCTCAACATCCAAACATGTTGTCGAGGAATTCGAAAATGAAAGGAAGGAAAAAAAGTATCAGCAGAAGGATTCTTCCTCAGCGCCTATTACTGATGAGCCTGCTTTGGAGATCATGAAGAAGCGAAAGGAAAATACGCTGGTGAACAATAATGGGTCTCCTAAAAAACACCAGAAAAAGAAAAGTAAGAATGTTGAAGCCGAGAAGATCGATTCCACCGATGGCACACCAAATGTGAAGACTGCTGTGGAGTGTTGTACTGCGAACGAAGGTAAACTACTAAATATTTCTATTATATTGTCTAAGATATTTCTTATTATATTGTTAATTCCAGTTGCCGTTGAAGCTCCATCAATGGAAGACTTGTTTGGTGAGAATGACGACTGTGCTTTTGAAAGAAGTGCAGTCCCTTCTCCAATTCCAATGGATACATCAATGCCCCCTGTTCCTCCTTCTAATGATCTGCGAGCTGCTCAAGAAGTTGTTTCTGAGAAGGTTGTTGGTAAACGTGTTTGTATTATTTTTAATTATTTTAGTCTGCTCGTGTTATTAGATACATGAGCCAGCCCAGAGCATACAATAGAGAGGTTGTTCTCGGGCATGTGCTATCTTTTCGCAGGTAAAAATAAATGACTAAAATATATTTCTTTCCATCGTCGTTTAGATGGGCTTCTTCCGAAGATTTAATGAAAGATCACAGAAAGGAGTACCACGCAATAATGAGGCAGAACAGGATTGCTAATTTCTTTGCTGATGTAATAAAGTAATTTTTATTTGTGACTTAATATCTTAATAGCGCAATCGTTATAGGGAGAAGCAATTGCGATCTGGCAGCAATTTGGACTCGAAAGCGTGTATCACGGTGGATATGAAGATTAAGGTAAATATTCTATTTCTCGTTTAAAAATGCACCTATTTGAGCCTACCAGCACTGGAGGCTACATCTGGAAAACTAAAACCAAGCATATGAGGAATATCCTAGATGCTAATTGTCTTCCAAATAAGGTTTTCATCGTCTATTTTTATTATTGGGTTAATGATTTAGATACCTGCTACTATGTATGATGCACCCGAACTGCTTGGTCCTGCAAAACCGATTAGTACCGCCGGTTGCAAATGTGAAGTGTCTTCGGATGCTCCTTCTACGGATTTGAAACGGTCGCCCATTACAAAGGCCACCTTTTCGGGTGTTGCTCCAATTGTTCTGAATTCCGTCAATCAATTTATCAAATCAATGTCTTCACTAGCAGAGGTAATTTATGAGATGTCGTATTTGCAAACCTCTTTTTAGATACCCCAATTGCTTAAATTGGTTACTGCCTTTCTAAACACCAACCCATCACAATTGACTGCAGTTCTCAAGGAAATAGGCCCACAAGAGAGGTTATGTTTGATGAAGGTAAGAATCAAATTTCAATCTGCATACTACTTTTTGTACTCAGGGGCTTATTGAAAGACTAATGGTTCACCTGCATGAAGGGTATTTGACTGATTTGGAACCATATCAGTATCTAATAACAGCTGAAAACGCACAGTCAACGTTCGCCGTTGGCTCCAATGTTCCTGATTATTGTGGATCGCCAACACAACCTCATTGGAAATGCGAGTGAGTGTAGTTTTATAATCCTTTAACGAAGTCAGTATATGTAGGTTACTCCGAGCGATTTTGCGCTGTAATCCAGAGTTTTCTTTTGGCGAAGATGCGAATTCTATTTTCCCAGCAGATTCCCTTATACATTGTTTGCAGTATGGCTCAATTTGTTTGCAATGTATATTCGCTTCCGGTTTGTTGTTAGTCTTATTTGAATATATATTTTACATTTAAGTTGCACCACTTGGAGTTGGCAATGCATATATTGGCCGCTTCAAAATTGATTCAAATATTCTACCATTGGTCCGCAAATATAGCGAAAAGGTGTTCCATTGCGGTATTATTGTTACCAACGATGTTCTTCTAGAGCTTACTTCCATTACTGCTCCAGAATGGATTTGATCCGAATTCACTGATAATGGACACCAGTGAACAAGAGATAGTCAACATTGCCGACACCTTCCAAGATCTGAAGGTAGTCATTCATTTATTTATTTAGTTTATTTTCGTTAGTTCAGATTGATCCTGATAATCTAAACGTTCTAAATGAGCATTCAAAAGTGCTGCTAAATTATGCAATGAAACGGTTAACTTTTGCTCTAGTGAATCATCCACATCTGAGTATTGATGGTATGTTTCATTCTTTTATTGTCAGACTAAACTATATATCTTTCAGATTCGTTGACTCGGCCACATGTTTTACGTAGTTTGGGTGGCAAGGAAGATTGGGTTTGTATTTTATTTTATTCTTTTCTATGAAATATTTTGTAGGTAGGAAAATATGCCGAAATTCACGCCGATAGAGAGACGACAGCCAAACGTATACTCACGCTGAACCAGCGCATTATTGACGAAGATGATCTATCGTCGAAGAACTGTTTATTCGTAAGTTACAGTTTATCCTATATTCAAAAGCGTATTCGCTTTCAGGTCCTGGCAGTAAATCCCATAAATATGGTTGTTTCATCGTCAGATGATTTCGATTCTTTTTTGGGAGAATCTCATGTACCAGTGATTATAACGCCTGTACCTGCAACTCGATACAGAGTTAGGGAAGCCATGTAAGTTATTGTTTAACAGTATTTACTACAATATTGATCTAGGATTTCGTTTGGGAGTAAGAGAAGAAAATGTATTCAACTGAAATTGCTGAAATCTCTATCGTCTGGATGCGATCAATATTTTCTAATGGATTTGAAGGATAAGAGTTAGTATTGTATATAATGGCTATCTAACAATAAATCATTACAGATTTGTTGATACCTGGAAAGATCGATATCCAAGTTTGTTTTGAGAAGCAAGATGGTCTCGGTGTTTCACGAAGTAGCGATGAGCTACAGTCTTTCATTGTTCAAATGTTCGTTGTTTCACGTAGGTCTTAGTTAGTTAACTTATTTAGTTTTACCGATAATTTATCTGTACATAAAGGCTCCAAGGCTCCTTTAAGGGCCATTTGGTGTTATTTTTGCTTTACTGGTACATTTTGCATTATTTTTCTCTAACAACTGCTTTATTATTATTTTTTTGAATTTGTTTTTGTTGTATATTTTAAAGAAGTTGATCAATGTACATTCAAATGAAGTTTTATCAAAGTGTATAAATGAACTGTGTGCGACACCTGCGTAGAAATAAACTGGGTCTAGGCACAGCCTTTGTGAGCTGTGGACTCCGCCCCTTCTATCCCATACGTCGCTGTGCTCAATCTCCTTCGGCTCAAATTATGATTAATATTTATTATATCCTAATTTCTTTTTTGATTTCTCTGGTCAAGTCTGACCTCGTTGGATCGTCTGCTTTTCTTTCGGATTCATGGATGCTCAGCTCGGAACGACCGTCGGGACCTAGATGTGTTCCGATACCGACAAACTTGTCTATTTGTCACGGAATGCAGGTATTTGCGGATTTTGGTAGTGCACAGTTTTTTATCTTCTCCTAGATGAAAATAATCATAATCATAGTGGGCGAACGGATCGCTTGCAGGGTTATACAATCCGTCTACAAGGTTTAACCCACATTTCCGCTAAAGAGAGCTCATATCTATGGATAATGAACTGAAAATCTTAATCGAGCTCCAGCGCAGCATGCGCAGTCCTTTTTTAAAGCAAGTCGTTTGTGGACTATATTAGGAGTAGATTTTGCTCAAAAGCCAGTGATTCAGAACAGCTCGTTCATTTCCATCTCTAGCAATGAAAGTATTCGTAGATTCCATTTCGCAAGCGATATATATATTCTGCTTTTTAGTATACAGAAATGCGTCTTCCTAACCTACTGGATCACGAGAACATAGACGAGGCTATTCTAGCTGCCAGAGACTGGAATAACCTACTTAACCTAAACTGTCATCCTGATACACAGGTAGTTACGGTAGCCCTAAGATCACAACAGAAGTCCTGTTTAGCTGTTTCTCTGCTCTCTTTTTGCTCCAATTTGTCTGCCAACAATGGACAGAGAGATACTTCCATGTCGGTCATTGTGTCAGGCTGTAAAGCAGGTAATATAGAACATTCTAGAACCTAAACCTGGAGCTATAAAAGAGGCTACAATAAAATGTTAAACAAAATAGACAGGTTTTCCATTCGGGAATTCGGGGCTCCCAGAAAACAACTATTTTTAACTAAACATTTTTGCATTCGTCTTCCAAACAGTTCTGTTTCATGGGAGTCCTCTCTTTCATTCTTTTTTACATAAAATCACACATATTATCATACCGCGAGACCTACTTAGGATCTATAATTAACTAGTAAGGGTCGATTAGTACACTAACCAGACTCGCCAAAGATAATTATAAAATAGTTTGTTATTGGCAAACTAATTGCTATCGATTGCTTTTCTAAGAATAAGTTGTATCGGCGGTCTTGTAATCCGATAGGCAGCGTTCTAGTCTCGAGGATATTCTATTATTTCACTAGTAGCTGACAACAGATAGCAGATCAATAGAAAACCGACTGAAATACTAAACTAAATTATTATAGAAGAATGAGGGATCAATTATTAAAAAAAACACTAGTTTTGTTACTAAACACCTTGTTCAGGGTTGTGAGGGCCGTATGTCCATATATGGATTCCCGTGGCCGGAGATGCTATCCTGTGAGAAATATCCAGAAGACAACGACATGTGTATTAGACCTGTAAACCATGAAAAACAAGGTGAGGAAAATAAGGAAAGGAAAATAAACAAAGGCACAGAACAAATTATCGCTGCAAGTGGCGCTTGCCAATGGCAAATTCACTTTTTGATGGATCCTAAATAGCCCGGACAAATCACTTGCGAGTGTACGATCGAGCAGCAAAGATTCGAGCACATTTTTGCAAACGAGAGGGGATACTCTGCGCAAATGTATCCAAACGAGGATGTAACGCTCCAGCTAACTTTGATTCGAAATATAACTTGCCCACTATCTCGAATCTAGGTTTTCGTGAACACTTGTCTGATTGGATTATAAACACTCAGTTAAAACTGGTGTTCGCATTCCGTGAGATTACGGTAGCAATTCACTTTTCATTGTTTATACTCCGAAAAAATGAGGGGACATTTTAAAAACTCTGCCATCTGTCAAATTTACTTGGAGTTCATAAACAAATATGTAATCCATGGTATTGATTGAATTAAAATTAGAAAGTGACCTTAGTGCGAGCAAATGAGATAATATAATTGTATAGGCAAAGTGACATTTGGCGGATTAGCTAGTTTCCTGCTGAGATAAACATAACGTTAGGGAGTAACCCAATCGGGACGAGTGAGATAGAAAAATTAAAATAAATATACACAGCATGTTGAAACAGTCATTTTCGGTCGGTTAAGAAAAAGGCATTGGACTCTTACAACGAAAACACTGATGAGCAACAACCTGCACATCTTGACACTTTTGCACTCCTTTTGTATGAAAATTCGCGCATTTTTTAGGAATGGGTAATTTTGGGCAATGGTTACTGTATCTTTTGGCACCGTTTCGGCACAATAGAGCACACTCGCAGGTTTTGGCACTTCGCCTAACCGATGAGTTCAACATGTTGGCATAGTCTGTTTCAAAACCTAACTGCACGCGCTGTGAGTAGTTATCCCGCAGTGGTGTAAATTTTTGCCTTAAAAGTTGCTGGAAAATGCCTTTCCTCTCGTCGGGCGGATGAAGTTTTGAAGACCAAATTTTACACCACTGCGTGATAACTAGTTAACTACTCACAGCTCTGGCAGTTAGGTTTTGAAACATAATATATATACATCACCCCATTTCTAAAATAATGGGATGCTAACTATATACGAACGGAAGTTTCAACGCTCATGTTATTGACCTTGATCGCTCTATTCTATTATTTATTTTACTCTGCAAGCGAAATACAGAATGCAGCGGAGAACTTCATAGAACCCAGTGAGAACCCTTGGGCTCCGATCTAGACTGTGGAATTCCGAGGAATTGCCGGGAATAATTCCCTGTCTATCGTTGTGTTCGTCTGTGATTGACTCGGTTTGTCTCTTTTTGTCTGTTTGGTTCTGTTTTTCGTAGTTAGGTCACACAAAACGTTAGTAGAGTAAGCCTACCTCTATTAAAGTCCATTGCAATAGCTACGTTTTCAGCGCGGTGTCCCAGAGGTAGTGCTGTTATATAAGAATGAATGCGAAAGCTATGGATCGTAAGCATTTACCTCAAAAATACATTCGTTTCAAGTAACACCGCTGCCCCTCGTGCTACCGCGCGGGAAATCTATCTCTTGCAGCAGACTGTATAACTCTTTCGACGCTGCTAAGTTTTGAACTTTTCTGCTGTTTGTATCGTTTTAACCAGTTTGTGGCAAATGTTTGGCTAGAGTTATGATTAGAGACAGTCGGCGGTCTCCTTTTATCTGTCAATCTTCACTTGACAACCGATTGCTCAACATTGCACCAAAAGATTCATCACACTCCCAAGTAGCCCCAAGCGGAAAAAAATCCACGAAAGACTAAGAGAAATACAATTAAGTAGCAAAGATAAAGTTTACTCCAAATTCAACGCCGGGAGTGCGGTATGTAATTATCCGGCATGTTTTCAGGGCCGTGCGGATATCTGATTTTCATGAATCCGGATCCGGATCTAGCCAAACAGTGCCGGATCTGATGCCGGATCTAGATCCGCACCGCCCTTTATGTTATATGAAAATTAATCAAAGACCGGCCTATCATTCGCAAACGTCCGTCAAAAACTATAACAAACCGCGCCCCCAATATAGGTTTTGGAGTTAAATATAGTTGAGCCAGAAATAAAAGCATTTCTCCGACAGTAATTTTAACAGTAAATGAATCTTTGTAGCAATTTCAGTCCGTGATATCAAATGTCAGGCATGCAACCAGATTGGAACCTATGAGAACCTTGTGGACCATTTCTGTAGAAGTTCAATGGGTAAGAACATTTAATAGATTCTTTCTGAAACTTTCTGAAAACATAATTGCCAAACAAAGAGCGAACAAATGATGAAGTATCTAACAGTCTCGTTGATACAGGAATAGTAGTGTCCAAGTGTCCGCAGTCTAAACAAATTGCGAGCATTCTATATATATATATATATATATATATATATATATATA
>JAQGAV010002351.1:0-16135 GCA_034691345.1 Phasmarhabditis papillosa
ATAAACTAATATTAAATGATACTATTCTGTCTTTAATTGTACTTTCGGAAAAATAAACATTTTATTATTATTATTATCTTCTTTGAATTATGTTTTTTTCTTCTTCTATAATTGAACCTCCATGCTGGGTTTTCTAGATGAATCATCCACGATGATTCTGCTGGACAGCGCTTACCAAATTTCACCTCCAATAAAGATAACTTGCAAATTCGGCTGCATAAGTTTTACAAAACAAAACACAGCGTCTAATAACATGGGGACAAAGGTAATAAGAGTATAAATAAAGAGGCGAACCTCTAACGAATTACTCTTATGGAGAATCTGCAAATAAGTTAATTAACTCTGTGAAACAACGCCTGTTTCTCAGCAACAACATTCTGGGAGACTTATTTTTAAAAGTTTCATGACTAGCAGATTCTTTAGCTCATTGGTTGAGGAAGCGTTCTCTAATTCAGCGATGATTAAACAGCAGAGCTTCTACTCCATGCACCCACATTCTATAGTGTTTTACTTATTATTGTATTTGTATCATGTGGCTTACTCGAGCTCCTTATTATATTGTTTCTGTTCTAATTCTCCTAGAGTAAATATGTTACTTTACTATTACTTGTCTTATATATTCTGGGTTTCTTCGTACTAACAATTGTAATGTTTAAAAACAGCATTCTGTACCTCTTTTTTGCTCATAGCCAACATTAAAACAGAGAAAAGAATACAAATAAAACTAGCAAATGTATTCACAACTAGAGCATGTACGGCATCAAACTGGAACAAACAGTAATTGTAGAATAACAAAGTTTTTTACGCGAAAATGAAACTGTTTTCATCCTAGGCTCTCTGGAGGCAAATGTTTTACAGTGAACTAGCAAGGTTTCTTCGTTGTTTAAGCCGGTGATTGGTTTCTTGGTGTTCTTTGAATAGAGTGCGTAAGATTGTATCTATTTCAGTTGATTAGTCGATAAAGATTGACTTTTGAGTACTTTCAACTTCACCCGATACATACATACATACATAATGCAGAGTAGTGGCATTCTGTATTAAGGTCAGTTACCGATCTTATAAGTTATAACTACTGGTATATGCAATGGATCGGATGTTCTACGAGATTTACCATAGATTCCTTTCGCAAGACGATATTTATCATTAAACCTACTTTCATCATAGGTCCGACAAGTTGTAGGACTCCATTAGGCAGCATTACAACCCCAATATCTAAACCACAAATAACTGCTACTAGAGCTGTTATAGAGGATGTAAGCCAAATAACTACAAAACAAACCAGGACGGTGTTGCCGGACCAAATCTTAATTACATAAGAGATAAACTACAGTATCCAGAATCATCCAAACTTATAAATAGACAGCTAATTGTACACAATTAACACAAAAATGACAAGTTAGTGTTTCGATTGCATCGGGCGACCTATTTTTTGAATTTTCGATCTCACTTGAGAAATTACTAAACGACTATTGCTACTTACCTTTGGGTGAGTTCCCCAATAAACTATAGAAGTGAATCTATTTATAGCCATTGGAATGTGGCCCAAATAAATGGCTGACCGTAGAAATATGATCATGAAAATACTGCTTCTCAAAAACCAATTCGGGGTGTCCTCGTTAAAAATCTTGAAGAAGCGGAACTTCCTTGGGCGAATAATCAACTCGATATTCAGAAAACTTATTATCTCGCAAATGCTCTAAACATGAAGTTGTTTTAAGAATGTTTCGAAAATTACACGAACTACAAAACTGTTATAGAACTTTTACCTGGGGTTTACTTACGTATAATGCCAATTAAGATCTCACCTGAAACAAGAATATCGAGAAAAAATCTGTCCTTAGAGCCTTATTGTGTTTTCTTTTATTTAGAATAAGTATAATAACAAAAATAAACAAAATATTTGAGATCCAACCAATCGTCATAGCAATCATATGATAGAAGGGCAGTGGTGGAGGCGCAGGCTCTAACATTTTATTTCTGTAAACTTCACATAGTCATAAAGAAATTATCTTTCAGAATGTTAGAAGCATAAACTGAGAATCGAAATCAAAGAGTAATTTCCGAATGCGATGAATAGATATTCACTCTTCAGATTTACTGAAAAACTTCTTATTTTCCTTGGAAATTCATGTGAATCTTAGAATTTCAAACTTTCAATTGAGTCTGAAATGGCCAAAGATCAGCTGCATTATGATTCTTGGTACTCCTTGATGTATAATGCAGTGGTGTGTGAAAAATATTGCTCATCTCACAAAATTTGACATGTTTCTAAGTAAGATTTTAGATTTTAAGCTAGATATTGTCAACTAATCACAAAATTACAATGAGATTGATGTTGAACTTATACGTTTAAAGTGGATTAATAAGGAAATAAAATGAAGGAATTGTGTTCAAACCATTGTAAATATCATTCTGCACTAAAAGTAAAACGAAATAGCAGGTTCCTTCGGCGCAGGTTCAATCATTGCGGAATCTTCTGTACAAAGACGGCTTCTTTTTACATTCTGTCGCACTACACTAATCATGACTCTAACCAACAGCATCCTCAGATTCATAGAACGTCAATATGACCGATATACAGGTGAAACTGAAACCATTCATTAGGAAAAATAACTTGATCTTAAAATACTTCATTCTTACATTTAATATATTGCCCAGCAATGAGAAGAGCAAATTCAAAAATTATTTGTTGTAACCAACTCAGACAAATGCCTCAATTTCCTCAATATGAAATTCGGTCTCGTCATCTTGTGTCTTCATCGAATGGTTTATAACTTAAGGTAAAGAAGTAAGTAAATGATGGAAGGACACTATTCACTGCAGCGTATATCGGATGGGAAAAGAACACAGGCGAGAGAGACACTATCGTGAGAGAGGGGTGCAGACATTAAACAGGCTTTGAACAGTGAAGCAGTGATTAGACCGGATATTATTCATATTTTCAGTCTTTTAAAGTTGATTAACGTAAATATTCACAAACTTTAATAACAATTGCTTACATGTTTTAAAATTCAGCTCAGTTAAAATAACAGAAAACAGAAATAGTCACCGAGAAATAAAAACACCGTTGTTTAGATCAAATAGCCACCCACATGTAGAAAATATGGTAATCTTCAAAATGCATCAAAATACATTAAAATACAAAAAAAAGCGATCAGTGAGCATACAAATATACTACTACCTGGCAAAGTTGATCTAGGTCACAGAGTACCGAATGGATATGTACACCACGATCTCGCAGTTTTTATTCAACTTTGGAAAAGTAGGACTTACCCTGATTTCGATTCAGATTCACAGATTTCAAGACTAATTATTTTTATATTTTGGGAGGGTCTTCGTTTATTAATTCCGTGTTATTAGTTCACCAGTTCAATATCACGTCTTATTATCTTAAAGAAACACGAACCTTTTATATTTATAGTTCATTTCAATACAATAGAGTAAAAAACTGTTTCTTCGGTTTCTTCTAGGGAAGAGACTGTGTCTCGTCCAACTTATTAAAAGTACCGCTTTATGTACACCATCTCGCAGTTTCGATTCCACGTTGGATTAGAAATTCCAGAAAATCAAACTTACCCTGATTTCCACTCAGATTCCCAAATACAGTTAAAGCCCGATTATTTTCGAAAGTTGCTGAAGACCAACGATTAGTTATTTACCGGATGAATTTCACATCTTATATTAATTTTGAAAAGAGCAAACAGTCTATACGCTGCTTACAATTTCCGGTGTTCTTAAATAGTTTCATTAAAATGCAATGTCTTCAAATGCAAAATGATGCAACTTTGATAAAACCACATCTACGACTAAACAATGCTTTCTACTTTGATCCTGAAACAACGTTTAGCTACCAGTAGTTTCTCCCAGAGCTGGTTATTCGGCCCGGCCTGATATTTTGGAGGTCATTTCGGGCCGGGCCGGCCGGATAACCAGCTGTGCTTACTCCAAACATCTGTAAAATTAGCGCTTACTGTATTTTAATGTGCTTACGGATGTGTTAAAATAACTATTAGGATCTTTCTCTCAAGATCAATGAAATTACCGCTAGGAATGAACAACTGTAGGTTGAATTTCTAAACTAACTTCAGTAACCACTATTTCAGATAAGATCTCTCAATTTTAGGCAGGGCCGGTCCGTGCCGGGCAAAAGTTTCAAAAAACTGAAGATAATCAGGTATAGGTAATCCGATAATCCGAATTTTTTGACAAAATTTCAGGCCCGGCCCGGCCCGTTGAGAGGTCTGCTTCCAACCATCCCAGCAGTTTTCATCCCATGTTACCTAGCCATTTTCCACTTTCATCATCGCCTTATCCCATTTCCGTTTTTCACTTCGTCTGCATTCCTAACTTCTTCTATTTCAATGCTAACCATTCGTTCGGTCATTGTCTTCTTCTGGCTTTAGGGTCCAAGGCCGCTGCTTTCTGGGTGCATTGTGAACCCTGCAAGAACCCAAAAAAATACTGGCAGTTCTCAACTGATTTACAACTTTGACATCGGACTCGACCTGTCCTGTCCTCTGACCAGACCGCCTCTATTTTCTTTCTTTGTTTTTACAATCAAATCACGTATTATTGACGAAAATAGATTGATTATAGTTGCTATTTCGTTAATTGTAGACGCGCCAAGTGGGAAAGGTTGTTCTTACGGATATTCTTTCACTTTTGTAGTAATATTCTTTGAATCGAGTAAACTGCCACAACTGATCAGGTGCCTACTGTAGAACATGAATATTTTGCTAAGCTGAAACATTTACTGTTTTAAATGCGTCTGAATTAATGCATTCTATATATAGTCCGTTTCCAAACCTAGACTACATTACGCCCGGCGCATACGATGCGCGCTGTTGCAAAATTTACCTTCAAATTCGCTGGAAACTGCCTTCCCTCTTTTGGTGCTAGAGAACTGTTTAAGGCAAAATTGGCAACACCGCACGTCGTATGAGCCCGGCGCAATGCAGTCTAGGTTTGGAAACAGAATATATATTCTAATAATGTTTTAGAAAACATATTTATCAGGTAACAATGATTCACCAATATTTCCTTTAATCATGTTTGATACGAATATTTTGTTTCGATAATGCATTCAATATCTTTCTCCGAGACAAAATAATATATTGCATAGTACTGAATCAGCTTTCATTAACCACAGTTGGATCTTTCCTTTTTTAACAATTCAAAAATTAATTCGACAGCTTTTTAAACGAACACCAATAATAATTACCCGTACAAAACGTTCCGACCCTACAAAACTGCTTTCTTTTCCTAAATACTAAACTCGTAAGCGGTCTCTGAAATACCAATGGCGTTTTTGGTTTCATATCGTAGTTGATCATTATTTGACACCTTTGGTTATGTACAACACTATCTTATGACGCCCTGTTCTCACTATGTAAGTAGATACTATTATTATCTAAAACAATAGGTGTTACTGTAATTTAAGTACTCATATTACGCAATTAGAACATATGTTAGGTGCCAAAATATAAGCACCGCCTATAAATGTCAGGCATGGAGAGGTCTATTTTATTGCTTATTATTTTTCTTATTCTAGTGAGACCATAAAATACTTTGCGCGCACCTATTATTCTATGAAAATTTTCTAATCCGGTATTTACTAGTTTACATTTACACCATTTAATTGCTAGTTGAACGCAAGAACGACAACCCATTGCTTAAGTTTGTTTAAGTGTTCCCTTTGTTTACTTCCTGAAACTTTTGATTTTGATAATTTCTTTTGTCTAATTTGTTATTTGTGGGAAGAATCAAAAGTTTCAGTTTTACGAAAAACTGTGTCTATACCTAAAAGATAATCGAATGTGAATGTAACCCCAATTATAGAGCAAACCCTATTACTCAGAGGGTCTCAAATTTCTGGTTCGGCCCGACCCTTGAAATTCCCAACCCCTCTATTAATCTTTGAACAGATCGCTGGGAATTTTTCGCACTGTCGCCGTCAAAAAACAAAACTTTTTTGTTTCATATTAGAAATAAGCATAGTCTATATCAAGGTGTTAGATTAAAATTAATGTAATTTTGTAGAAATAGGTCTCAATCCACGGATTTTACCTTCGTTTCTTATCCCACGGATTTTATGTAACATTGCTTTGGTAGAGAGTAAATATACAATTTTGCCAATAAGAAAGAATCGTGGAATAACTCTGTTTTCTAAAATCTAACAATTTCTTCACTTTCCTTATATGCTTCTGTTTTTCGTACCATTCAGAGTACCGTAAACTTTGAATATTTTTAAGACACTCTACTCAACTCGTATACAAACTCTTCAGAATGGGGAGGATTTTCGAGAAGGTGTGCATAGTGATGCTTGGACTGGGTCAGATGGGCATTATGACAGGATTCGATACTCAGGTATAGACAACAGAACATCGTTGACATGACAGACGAAGATACAGCTTCAAACTATTCTGAAGCAATTGGTTTTGCTGCCAAAGAAATGGGACCACATTCATTTTCATTTGTTTTTATTCGTACTCTTAGCATAGCTTGGCTACTTCTTAAAGGAAATACCGGTTACTGTGAACTGGGGAAGAGTTGAGTCAGAATTTGTGCCCCACACGGTTGGGTAAATTTTCACCCTACTAGCTCAACAATTTCTAGAACCTAATACCTAAAAAGTGCGGACAAATTTATAGACACCCAGTGTACTTCGATATCAAAAAACCATCCATTTGCTAAACTTGGCCGATGTTTGCGCGTTTATCAGAGACACGTGTTATGATGCGATGATAATCGTTCTATGTGCCTAATAAGTATGATAAATTGTAATGTTTCGTCAAGCAGCTTACTTGAAAATATTACTTAAAATGATCGGTATAGCTCTAGTGGCTTATATGTTATGCTAACAATAATTTTTGTAAGTGAATGTAAGTGAAATTTTTTTGGCCAGAGGGCCGTATGCATGGAAATAGGAAAACGTTTTCCCGGAAAATGTTTTCCATGGCCTCTGGTTGAACAGTATACTAAATATAAGTAGAATGTATTAATGAAAGTGAAGTGCTCATTCTGTGTGTTTCAGTCATTCGTTCAAGAGTCTGTTATTCACTCCGTGAATGAACGGGAGCCATGGAGGATTGATAGATTTGCCGGATACTACGGGTGAGTTACAGTAACTACTTTTACAAAATATATATTTACATATATCTTTTAATATTTTAATACCTATTTCAAGAAGAACCATTTTTTTGAGCAAACCAAGATCATTTCGAGTCACATAGAGTCACAAAATTGTCATATGGGGGCATAATAGGGGGACATAATTGGTGGCAGTCCGGTGGCATTACAACCGGTGGTAAGTAAGCCGGTGTAATGCTACCGGTCTGCCCCAATTATGTCCCCTGCGGCGCAAGCTAGTTGTGGAACCGCTTCGCCGAAGCTTCCAGAGGTCCGTGCTTTTTTTCAATTTTTCTACATCAAGAACAAAAAACAATTTTTGAGTGTACCGTAAATTTAAGAAGAACAAGTCTGAAAATTCAAGGCATAAGTTCCTTTTCTCTCAGCATGAAGTTATAAACAAATAACAAAACAAATAACACGATGGTTGATTGCCAGACTAATTATTACATTTGAGGACAACTTTTTCGAAAGCCAATACTTATAATATGAGCTGGTTACCGGACCGGCCAGGCCCGGCCTGAAATTTTGAAACCCAGGCCGGGCCGGGCCGGCCGGATAACCACCTCTGCTGATAATCGCGTTTACGTTGTCAATTTAATTGCGAATCTGTTATTTGTGTCTGTTGATTTCCACTGTTTATCGTTGTAGGTACAGAGTGGGCATTCACATGCAGGCAGGAAACCAGTTAGGGTCGGCCTTTTCTCACCTACGAAGTTTTAGCTGAATCAAGGTCTTCTTTTTGTAAGCAACCTAAACCATATACTCTGGCTGACCAAATCTCGTAAATAATCAATAAAACTACAAACCGCAACGGTATCCCTAGCTTTTTTTCATTTTCGGTGCTTTGTGCACGTGCAGATTTGCAATTCGAAAATCTTAGACAACATTACACTGCAGACGCGTTGCTAGATAATGATTTGTAGTCGTTCCTAAAAATGGAAAGAAAATAAAAACACCGCAAGAGAAACAGATAAACAAGGCATTTTGAAAAAACTGATTATTACCAAACCAGATAGAATAACAAGGCAAACGAGAAGAGAGTGTATCAAAATTTTGTCTCTTTTTTGTCGGCCGGGCCGGCTTGTTTCTCAAATTTTCGTCCCTGGCCCTGGCCGGCCCTAGTCTATTTCAGAATTTTTAGCGGATATTGTTCAAAAAAGTTAGTTTTCAGGATATTATTCCGCATGAACAATTAGAAATGCAATATTCTCTACCTATTGGTGTTTTTGTATACTATTTATCCGAATATTTACCTAAATCAGTCGATTTGTTTCATAAAAATTGTCCTTGCGCGGGCCGACTTTTTGAGTTTCCGGCTCGTGAACGGGCGGAGCCTATTTTTTGCATATGCAATGTAAAAATTTTTGAGGAATATAAATTATTATATATACCTATAAGATACAGGACGGATCTTTCTTAAATATAAATAGTTACGCACTCTTGTTAACTTACTTCTGGCTTCTAAAATTTTAATGAAATTCATTTTAGACAAGCCGTATGCTGCTTTGGCTACATGTTCTTTTGTCTGATTGGTCCTTCTGTTATGCATTATATCGGAGCTAAGAATACATTATTCTTAGGTAAGTTTAACAAGAAAATATGAATAACGTGTTAGTGACGGGTTGGCCCATCTACCCGTAGAACGGGGCCCAAGTTCTCACCCATGTTTCAACCCAGCGGGCTGTTCCCGTTGGAGGCTTCCATCTTGAGTTCTTGTTGGTACCAAGTTCCCGATGAGCAAAAAAGGTGTCCACGTAGCACGGAATTGGATCCATTTTCAATTTCCGCGGGAACAACCGAAAAAGCAAATTCATGAACAAACTGACACTAACAAGTATTATTAGGCACAATACCGTAGCCGAGGGGAAACATGGAATTACTACTTTTTCTAAACATCTCCATTTGAACATTGTTGAAACAATTAGTTTTTCGAGTTACGTTTCGGTTGAACGCTTGAAGGCTTCGAACATCTCCTAAAAATTAGTTCTTGTTAAATTTACCAGAACTCGCAATTTTAAATGCGCTATTCCGAATAGTGGCATTAATTAATCCTGTTATAATATTCTTTATTTAGGCTCCATCTGTTTTACCTTCTACCAAGTCGGTTTCTTCTTCTTGAACAATATCTACTACTATGTGTCCTGTGTGGTTATGGGAGCTGGATTCGCATGTTAGTTGATTACTGTAGATAGTATTAGGAGACAAATGTCTACAATAGGATGTAATATTCTTTGATAAAACACAACAAACTAAAAGAATGATTTACATCTATGGTATCATGGCAATCTATAGTCTTTATCAAAAGCTAGCTTTCCAATGAGTATCCTGGGGAGCGACGCGGTATTCTATAAACATTTGCTTCCCAACTACACTCATTTTAATCTAATACCACCCCATATCTCCATGATACTGAGATGAAAACCTAGTTCTTAATAGGGAATATATATATATATATATATATATATATATATATTACTAAAAACCTAGTCAATTGCTCAAAAGCAAAAGTTTCAATAACACATATCCACCTAATACCGAGTACGCATCAATTTCTAACAAATTCCCACCTATATGATATATAAATAAAGAATAGAAGTTATCTAACCATTATCTCAATTGCAGTTTACTATACTGGTAACGGTGGCTATCTAACATCTCATTCTACTAGAAAGACGGTTGAGGAGAATAGTGCAATCATCTGGTCTATTGGAAGTACTTGGTAAGCCTAGTTGAAATTGAAGCTTAACTCTTCCAAGCTAATCTCGGAATTCTGAAAAATTCGAATTCAGGCAGGCTGGCCCTTTAGTTACTACCATGTTAGTTTGCACTTTTGATAGCCCTGGTCATACCTTAGAAGAGTGAGGTATCACTCCCGAGTTTTAATTCCGGCCATTTTGATCTCTGAATCCTTCCCGTCCGAATTCCGTCATTTCCAAAAATTTGATCCTTTACACCTCTGTCTTCTACAGTTCCAAAGGGTGAGAAGTACCGGGTGAGATCTCAAAATAGTAATACATTTACAAAAGAATTCCTACCCTTACCAGTAGACAAATGGTTTTTCCATCAACCCACCTTTGAACCCCTACAATAATGATATTTTAGTATGTTAGCTGGAAGTGGTATTTTGGCACTGGTGTTCACTCTACATAAAGAACCAACAGTTGTTGAGAACCTTTTAAGCAATACAACAAATGGACTAAACTCCACATTGATCGACTCCCACGAGAAGAATTACAGGTATGATAGAGACCAACTATATTCAGACAGTAGCAGGAGCTAGGTTTCCAGAGTAGGCTAGGGTTTCGGTACGGATTTCAGAAAAGTACCGGTATGCCTGTATACCGAAATTGAAAATATACCGTTATTTCGGTATACCTTTGATATACCTTTGATATACTTTCGGAAAAATAAACATATTATTATTATTATTATTATACCGGTGTTTTTTAAATTCCGGTATATTGGTACAACGGTATACCGGAATACCGTTCTACCAGTGTACCGCGTACCGTACCGCAACGGTTTCCCACATTATTCCAGAGTAGTATCTTGGGCTTAGTGGCTATATAAAAATGAATGACCTTCTAAAGAAAAACACAATCCACCGATTCTTTCTTCATGTTTCTATAACACCGCTGCCCTCCAAGATACCGAGCTGAAATTTTGCTTTCGGTTCAGACTATGTATTGCTTGTGAGGGGTGGAAGCCGGCCCGTGGTAAATAACTTTTGTCCCGCCTTGGCCCGGGAAATTACCAAAATTGAAGGCAATAATTGATTTCGGGCCTTCCGTAGTAATTCCCGTCCCTGTTTCTTCTAATCCAGTTTTCCTTCAGAAATTTTATCCTCATTAAATAAGGGTAGATCAAAAAATATTGTAAAACAGAAGTGAGCAATTATGGATTTTCCGAACTGGTGATCTTTGACATAAATCGTCACATAGTCAAGTGTGGGAATCTTGTATTTCGGCCCCGGTGGGCCGGTATTTTGAAAACTAGGCCGAACCGCCTCGCGGTCGGCTCATGGCCAACCCAGACTTACCCCAGTTTACTTTAGACGCTTCTCGAATGATGAAATCTTCTATATGTACGCTGCATTCTCCGCCATTTCCATACTCGCAAATATAATTTTTGCTCTTATACCAAAAACAGAGATAGAGAACTGTATTGAAAGCGAAAATAAGAGGGCCAGCATTGGATTCAAACAACAAATGAGTAAGTTCTACTACAATGGGATAAGACTCCGTAATAGGCCCCGGAACAAGTCACAAATTACCCAAAGAAATGTTCACCTTTGCCCGGGGTAAGATATTTTTCACCCTGATTGATTTCTTAAACTTTGATACATCCAAGTCAAAAATTATTTTTCTTTCCGTGGGTTGCGAAAAGGTTACAAAATCATGTTCATCGCCTTATTTGATCCCAAAGGGTGCGCACCCGTCCAGACTTCTCATCGGGCCGAGCCTTGTAACAAGGTCGGGCTCGGGCATTCCGTGAGACCCCTGCCTGCACCTGTCCCGGGTTTAGCCGATCCGCCCATCTCTCATTTCATCCTTTCAGGCCTTCTCTTCTCCACCTTTACCGATCGTTCCATGCTGCTTCTGACTCCTTGTTTCCTTCATTTGGGACTGTATTCCTCCTTCTGGGTGTCCGTTTATCCCACTAGTTTGGTCTTCACAAATTCTCTCTCTAATAACATCTACCTACCAGCCATGTACAGTTTCGCTCTCGGAGCTGGAGAAATTGCAAGTGAGTGAGAATATTGTTAAAAACTAAAAGACTTATTCAAAACTAAAGAGAACGCGTTAAGAAGTTTAATACTCAGTTCGCAACACTTTTCCCTTAAAAGCTTGCTAAATAGTCAATATTCTTGTAAAAATACGCAGAAGACATCGCATCGTTACTCTTGAATAGCAGGGCTGCGCACGGGCCTTTCATTTGACAATTTGGGGCGAGCCGTGCGGGCCCGGATGAGTCCAGGCAGACAAACATAGAACTTGCTCATGAATTTTTTTTCAAAAATGACTCTAAATTAGTCTTTTTGCCTTCAGAAGTGACGCCACCGGGACCAACCGGGCCGGCCCTTTAAATTCACAACCCTGTTGAATATTCGAATAGCAGTATCACCAAAGTAATTGTCATCCAATATAGCTAGCTGCTGTATAGCTCTATTGCTCACTAGTGCTATTCTCTGGTTCGGTTGTACAACTGTCGAAATATGAACGCTTAGCTACTAAAAGTCTAAAAAATGAAGCTACCTCCGGAGTACATTCACTTGTTCCTGGTTACACATTCGTTCAAAGATTCAAGAAAAAAATCGTTATATACATTCTCTGATAAATAACGCAAATAATGAAGCAATTAGTTTTAATTGCCACTTGAATAAGCAGCATTTATAATAATATAAGCTGGATAACTAGAAATTCACCAAATGCTGCCGCAACTATTGGCTAAATGACGTTCGCCACTATACTCATAATTTGAAAACTATACCTAATTTCTTTCAGTGGGCTGTATCATCACATTCTGCTCGAGAAGAATCAAGGATTTTGGTATTAAACCAACCATCTGCATCGGATTTATTCTCTCTCTGCTGACTCTCGCGGCGTTGACTGCAACTATTCCAGAATGGTCTACCGTACATCCAACTGATGAACCCGCTTGGTTCATTCAACCAACGTAAGCAAATTAGTTTGTAACAAACTTAGAAACTCGGAAATTTAATGTGATATTTTCTGACTTTAGTAATCGTAAGCGCAAAATGAGCAAAGGAAGAGTATACGAAATTTTTGTCACAATTCTACTATTTACGATATTTACGATGGGACACACATTTACAAGTACTAATGTAACATTAATATTAATAATATTAAATAAATTTTAGTGTTTGGATAGCACTAACTGTGGCCTTCGTTATCGGACTTGCCGATTCGTGCATGATCAATGCAAGAACAGTCATTTGTGCTATCGCAATTCCTCATCGAAGAAATCAAGTGTTTGCAGTATCTAAGTTCCACCAGGTATGAATTATAAAGTAAAAGTGCCGATATGACTAATCTAAATTTTCTTCAAACAAATTAATTGCTACGATTTTATGAGGAACATAAAAAAAATTACGAGAGCATACTATTTGCTACTTTCGATGAAATGCGATAGACAAGACGGATAGTAACCGTAGACTCAGTTAATATAACAATTACAAACTTTGAATTCTCAGGCCGGGTCTGGAGCAATAATGATGTTCGTTAGTCCATACATGTCGGTGTACCACTATGTGATACTGCTAACAATCTCACTCTGCCTTTCCGTAACATTCTACCTAAAAGTTGCCAGTGCAACACAAAAGCGAGAGAAAGAAGACCAGACAACAGTCGAATACGAAAATCCTTCCAAATGTAGTAGCGAAGAATAGCCATAACAAATGACTCTGACGTATTCCCAAGTCCATTGATCTCAATAGAATATTAAAAGTCGGGAATGAACTTTATATCGACTCTATTTCAAACACAGTGTAGGAACATATGAACAGGCAATTGGTACAGAAGAACATAAACCAATTAGAAAATATCACAGATTAGAAAATTAGGAAAGTTAAACATTATTATCACAAAATTCAGAACTCACAGTAACATCAGTAACTGGAAATTCGAAAAGAAGACCGCTTGGTGCAGGCAGAACCTGTAGCAAGTAAAATAAAATAATTGATCCGAAATGTGCACAAACCTCACTAAAATTTGTATTCCTATAGGGATAATAGGCATGTAGACCAACATCTGCCAGGAAGAGAGTAACGGCATAAACTACTATGCCGAAATACACAGACGAGAATTTCTAATAAGTATACTTATCTTGTTATCAACTTTAAGGCCCACCCTTGTTGAAACTCCGTTGATAAGCCATTTGAAAAGAGTGATAGTCGAACGCCACTTTATTACAACCAAGGGACTCAGAAACGCAACCTAGCAACTGAGTGAATGTATTCAAGGAACATTTCTTACCGTTGTCCCCCTTTCATCTACAGATGGGATGTATTTTATAATTTCTTCACGCCATACGGCTAGATAATCCAGGTAAAGATCGAACATAACACTACACCTACAAGCTCCACCGCTCAAGATGCGAAGACATATACAAAAAAGTAAATAACTCTGAAATAAGCCAGAATTATCTACCAACAAGTGAGGCGACATACCGCAGCAAGTAATGTTCCTATGAAAATAAAAGCATCGATTATTTTCTCGCCGTTAAACTTTCTTTCATTACCATACACAATTTTAATCAACGAACTTTCAACCTAAAATTAATGTTGGGCATCAGTTAACTTTCTAACAAACCAAAGCGGGCTTCAAAGCCATTTTATGTGTTCGCTTCATTTGAAAGAAATGGGGATTCCAAAATTTGGTGCCACCAAACTGAAAAATAGGAGGTATACGTCGTCACCGTGAACACACTCTTTCTTGGATAGGTATCACATCTACACACCGCTTAGCTCCTTTTACCTTTCAAGATATCACCAAGGCAATTACAAACTTCAGAACAAAGACAAACAAATATTGTAATATCATTTATTCAAGCAATTAGTACAGGAAAACATGAAACAAAATACAAAATTAAATAAAAATTAAGCCGTCCTATATTTTTCGGTAACTGGGGATTGGAAATGGGAATGGAGAATCTGGAACATTTCAAATTGAATAAATATGCAAACGGCGTATAAACCTCACTGGATTTTCCACTCAAAACTTCACCGCTCATAACTGATTCTAATATGCAAGCGACAATCTGAAAAAGTAGCATATCAATGACACCATCAGAAACACCAACCGCATGTAGAGAATTTGTTAAGAGAGTCTCCTCGCGTTCTTCGAATGCACGGTCTTTTGGATAATTCCATATTAAAATGTTAATGTCGTATTTGGACAGGAACATTCGCAACAAGCAACCCTATAAATATGCTATGGCAATCGTAGTCCCTAATTAAATAACAAAAAAGTGTCTTGAAGAAGAATTTGAATAAATGAGATCAACAACCTACCGCCATAACCAATATGGTAGCAAAAATATGAATCCCATTCAAGAATAGCAGTAAGGAAACTAAGCGGAAATCGACGTGGAAATGATTGTGATCTCCCTCCATACTGTATTTGTTACACAGATCTACATTCATGTATGCGCAGTAGTCGAGATCATCAGTGAACTAAATATTGAAAAAAATCAATAATGCGGGTGACCCGAAACTATGATTTAGGGACTGTTTTACCCCCACCATTAAAGCGGTAAATCGAAAAGGTAACTATTATTCAACGTCGGAACCAACCTTATCACTACGGTAATTGTATAAGCAATATCCCATGCAAATTGTGAACAGATGGTACGCAGTAAGTTGGATAAATGAAGGCAACCACTAAATGATCAATCTTCAGCAAACCCCCCTTTTCATTCGTACCATTCCTGAAGTATTTGCTTCCAAGCGCTTAATCATAAAAGCGACCTGCGCAAACCGATTGAGGAAAGCTACAAATGCGAGGAGCACCTGTAAAATTCGATAAGTAATGCATAGAAAAAGCAAATTCTTACAAAAAATACTCTGGCATCAATTGCGGGTAGAACAGTGTAAAAATGGACACTTAGCATGTTGCAACAAGGATATATTAGATCAGCTTTGAATCCGAAGTACAAGAGTACCTGAGCCGAACTGGAAACCTAAGTAAACAATAAGTTATGTTAAAGTTAAAATGCAAACCAGTTTGAACAAAGCAATTAGCATATATGTTCCATTTCTGGGGAACCGAAGACGAAATGGAGGCGATGGGTAATGTTGTAGAATGCAAAGAATGCAAAGAAACGCACATGTAGAGAAAACCAACGCATGTCTAGAATAACCGTAACTCATATTACAACATTTAATGAAGAAACGGTGAACACTGAACAAAGCCCATAAACTGAGCCAATATTCTACATTACATACTTTAAGAATACATCAAATTAGAAAAACAAAACGCTCACC
>JAQGAV010002352.1:0-16129 GCA_034691345.1 Phasmarhabditis papillosa
TATTTGCATAATTTACACTTTTCTCTTTCATATGAAATAAAAATCTTTTAAAAATGTCAAGTTTAAAAATTTGCCTGTTCCTCCCTAAATATGAGGAATTAAATCAGTCATGAAATTTATTGTTAGCCCATTTGGACATCAAGTTTTTAAATGTTTTACAGTTGAGAAATTTACAGCTGAAACTTTGTTTCGTACGTATAGAAAGTTCACTAGCAGCAAATTGAAATATTTTGTCTTACAAATCTTGTTAATGTTACTCTTCAGATTGTTGTAGTTAACAACTATGGGTGCATTTTTCGGTTCCAAATATATTTCTGGTTTGGATTTAAAATTACACTAATGTTTCCAAGCTACAGATACAAGAGGGTAGAAAATTATGAAAGCTTTTTGGACAATTATCGAGTTTTTGGTAGCGTTGCCTTTTTTTGAACAAACGCTAGATCTATTAATGAATACGGCGGCCGGTTGTTATCTATTTTTTCAAAAGATTCAGACATGTTTCGCACAATTTTAAATTTTGCGTGTCATTCATTTTATGCACCGTTGTCATTTTTCCATTTGGCACCATTTTTCTCAATGTTTTCCGTTAAACTAAACTATACTTTCCAGAATATTGGTTAACTTTTCAGTTTTTCTTGGAAATATCTGTTCAGGAAATATGGCAAACTCAAAGGATGATATCTTGAAATGCTCTCATAAATGTTGCACTATAGAAGATTGTCAGCCACTAGTTTACAATATCCACGAGTTTAATTGACCAAATTTTAACAATAGCGACAGTGGCGACTTAGTATCGGCGACGATACCTCCGGCACGCAGCTAGGTGTGCTGAGAGCGCCGGTACACGTTATATCTCTGCTGAGATCTTCAAATTGTACCGGTATAATCATCGAGTTCAAAACCTTTATAAAGGGTAATGCACAAACGTTCAAGTATCTTTTTTGCAAATAACCATCACGTTCGGAATTTAAGAAAAATTCTACTTGAAACCACAATTGGCAATGTGTTTCGCACCAGAATCGTGCTCTATTCAACACCAGTTTAATATATTTTCCATTAGTTGGATCCGCCGTGTGTTCCAAATACGTATTTACAGCGGTCATTCTGCAATTATTAGAAATGATTTGCTTTCGGGAAGTGTGCAAAAGCGTGTAGGTGTATGCAGCAGGTAAATCTTTAATCACGACAAGGGAAAGTTCAGTTAAGCCTCCATGAGGATTGCACACTACATTTTAACAGAGATAATGATATTGAAATATAGTCGCTAATTTATAAGCGACCTAGTAGCTCTCGATGCGACCAGAGAAAAACACATCGCTGTCAATAAAAACAAATTGTTTCCGCGCCTTACGCCTAGCTTGGAAGGCAGAGTAGTCCATTACTTCCAGATTATTTAATATATCTCGATTTTGGGTTCAAACCTAGGGGGAGCTTAATCTATAACAAAATTATTTCATTTATATTTGATTTTGAAAGCTAATCATTCACAATTCTTAGGAAAGTTATGAAGTTAATTATATATTCCTAAACTGTTCCGTCCAGATTTTTATAATTATATAATAATTTTTCAGAAAAGGATCATTACACCAATTATCCAGTATTGTCTGTTAATAGGCGTTTATCACTATGAACAAGTCTAGTATGGGGTCTATTGACAGCAATACAACATCTACAATCTCGGAGTATATCAAGCAAGCCAGACTGTTACCAGACCCTCCAAATTACCTTCTATATTCAACACAGTGCGTCAATATTTGTATCTGTATTATTGGATTCGCATCTAACATTATGATACTTTATATTTTGTATAGGGTAGGCAAATCAAATTTATTCAAAGTCTTACAATTAGCAGTTGACATATAGTCCATCTCGAAATACTGTGTTGTTGCCAGACCCTCAGGCGGGACGGTCCGGGCCCGGGCGGGCTTGGGCTGGGCCCAGTATGTGAGTTAAAAAGCAATCAAAATATAGATTTCGATGAGCTTTATGGAAATGGACGAACGAAAAGATAGTCTATGACCGGGCCCTGAAGAAAGTCGGCGACCCGGCTCGGCCCTAGGCCCGGGCGGGCCTGGGCCCAAGTTGGTTGGTCGGGTTGTTGCGCTGTGGAGTAGTTTGTCTCGCAGGCGCGCAAAATTAATAATGCAAATTACATTTCCCCTTTTTTCGTCACTTTTTTAGGTTTTATAATTTTCTCCATGCCTCATTTGCATAAAAATTAACAGATAAATCTCATCACAAATGTTATTCACCTTTAAACAACGTGGAACATTTTTTTATTTTGCGCAACCGCTGGGGAAACTACTCACAGCACAACTAGAGGTGGTTATCCGGTCCGGCCTGAAATTGTTTAGCCCGGGCCGGATAAGAGCAATCCGGCATATCGAAAACGCAGGCCGGATCCTCTGAGCCTCTGCCTGACTGCAACAACTCTGGGGTTTGATAGATTTTGACACGGACTATATAGGTAAAGTGCTTTTTAGTTGTATCGCAAGGAGAAACTAGAAGCTTTTTATTATCTATCGGTTAACATCGCTATTTGTGATATTATCAAAATAACTACTTTAGTATTTATATTCTCATCTCTTATATATGTAAGCTAAGCTTTTATTTATGTATTATAATCGGCGGACTAATCGCTTGCAAGGGGTTACGGTACGGACTGCAAATTTATTAGAGCTTATTAGAGCAATTAGAGCAAATCTGTGCTCTAATTCAAATTTTTTAGACCTTTAGATGCAAACAATTGGTCCGCCGACTATATGTTTTGTTCGCATATGTATAACGGCAAACCTAGATCTGGGCGAGAATATATGTTACTTCCTGTAAAACTTTTCAGAACACGTCCTCCGAAGAGTTTACTGGCAACTGGTCAAATGTATTTATGTTTCATGAAATCGCACTTTACGGGACATTGATTTTTGTGTCATTTTCAGCAGTTAACAGATTTCTAATATTTAAATTCCCACACTTCAATCAAATTCTTTTTCAAAACAGAATTTATTTCAAGTAAGTTTCTGTAATTTTTACATGGAACTATTGGTGTGCCTTAATTTAAATTGCCATCTGACAAGCCCAATGTTAGCAATGACGCAACCGTTGATCCCTAATTAATTTCTAAATAGGTGATGCATATATTCCGCAATGTTACAAAACATCAGAGATTAACAAAATGAAGTGAAAAAGTCCTAAATATTATTATTTACGTGAGCAATATTTGGGCAGCTTTGTGTACCCAAATATTGCTCCCTCAAAGAATAAACCCTCAAACACTATTCTGGTAAGGGATGTATATAGTATTTGTCAAGACCTAGGTTTCCAGCGCGGTATTTCGAGCGGTGCGCAGTTTTATATAAAATGGATGCACTTTTGGAGAAAACGCACCACTTCGACCGATTTTACATTCATTTTTTATATCACTGCGCCCCGCTTGTGATCCCGCTCTGTAAACCTAGGCCTTGAGATAAACTATACGTGCCCGTTATATCTAGCTTAATAATCATGCAATAGAAGACGCTAAATATCTTCCAGATTACTTCTAATTCTCTCATGGTTGTTTACTGTAGTCTTTAGTGCTTTTGAAGTAAGAGTAGTCACTTACAGCTATGAACCAAAAATACTTAACATGTATGTTACCAAGAGGACAAATGTTGCGGAAACTACATATTCAATATATCAGGTATACTTAGCAGAACAACAATTATTATACTTTTCTCTTGAGATAATGTTTAAAAGCCTAGCAGTGCTATCATGTATAATTTTATTACTAAATTTATCGACCGCATTTTTGTTGAATCAAAGGTTGAAGAGCAAAACCAGCACTGGAAGAAAGTCCTCTGAAGCTGGACGAACGCGTGCCGAACTTCGATTGGTCTTACAGGTACGTAAACAATGTTTAAAACAATAAATTTGTCCATTCCGCAATCATAGTACAACAAGACAGCGTTCTTATACTTCATTCCCTTTTTTGGGGCGACACGCCATCCTTTGGCGAGAATCATCAAAGAACATTCAAGCATACATCTCACGGTTGCACAATCCGTCTTGGCATGTGGGAGGAATCGATCCCACATCCTAGATTCTTCGCGGATTCATAGGCTCTTGCTACAACTGTTGAGCTCTCGTCTTCCCCATTAAACTTATGGGTGTCAATGAAACTGAAATTGAGCGGACGAAAATTGCGTAATTTAGGGCCTCATCATCTGGAGTCTGGTGATTTTGTCCATGTTGTCTTACAGCCTATATTCGGGAAAATTACTTCTTACTGATCTATTTGGCTACTATTTTCCAAATGTTCTCGATAGTTTAATTGATATCCTTACTAGTACATTTCATCCGTTTGTGTACGTTATATGCGATCGGAGAATTCGAAAAGAATTATTACTGGTTTTTGGTATAAATTCCAAGAAACCATTGATTTCATTTGTGTCGAAATCGTAGTCAAATGAATATTTTGGTCAATATCATTTTTGGTAACAAATAAATGATGAAACTTCGTAAAAGTAAATGTGGGTCAGCCGTGTATCTCAGACTGTAATTGCTACACAGTGTTCATAACCCTCAGGGTTTGTAAACTTAGGAATTATAGATTAAAAAATAGAACCCAATTTAGCTAAAACTCCAGTTGAACTGTAAATACACTCAACTTATTGGTTTCTAATTTCCGTTCCGCGATATAGTGATTGAGACCTAGTCTATTTGATAGGCTGCTAAAGTTATATGCTAAAAACATTGGTTTATTGTTGGAGTGCAAGAAATTGAAACGCGTTTTTAAAAGAAATAGGAAGAGTAGTCATTTTATAACTTGGCTTCTTATTTCTTTATGTCTTCCTTCCATTCGCTACAGGCAACATGACAGAATACCTGGGCCTCACTAATTTAGTGGGTTAAAACGTCATTTATTTACTAACTAAAAAAATTAGTCCAAGTGGATTCAATCATATTAATGTATTGTTAAAATAACTAAACAATTGAGTTGTCCCCAGTCAGCTTCATACGCATGATACGCTTTCTGTGGACCTTTTTACGTCCAACCTTCAAAAATTGAATATAGGTTCTTTAGAAACGGGTTTAGATAAAAGACAATTAAGAATCGGCATGGAACTGAGGCTGTGGATTCGATTCCCCGTAGCTGTAGAACGTATGCTTGAGAAACCAGTAGCTTGATTATGCAATGTGTTGTGCCACCGAAAGAATGAATATTATAATGGTGCAGTCTTTACCCAGAAGATTCCGGAAATAATGGCTGAAATCCTGGCTCAACGAAATCTACTACTACTGAGATACGAGTGATATAGTTAAATACATACTTTTTCAAATTAACCAAAAGCCTTTATCCAGGTCAACATTCATACAATGATAAATAAATATATAAAGTGTGGTTTATATTCACGTTCAGAGCGTGTTTCCTGGCAGTATTACCAATGATTATCAGATCGTTCACTGTTCGATGGGCTTGATGGAAAACTGTAAACAGGAATATTAACCTTCGCAATGGAATTTTTGTTTGAAAGGCGTAAAACTGTATTTCCACTCTACTTGTGATTTTCTAACTAATGCGACTTTCAAAAAATATACAATTAAATAAATAGATTCAATTATAGGGCTTCTTAAAAATTAATTAAAAAAACCCTTTGAATGAATTCGTATACTTTTAAAATTGGAAAGATTAGCGTCGCCAACCCCCTTAGGTCAGGCAATTCGTCCGTCGTCTCTATTCACTATTATTTTGAACTTTTGAAAAATTCATATTCTTTGAAATCCAATGCTAAGCCTTAAATCATCCCCTCAGCAGCTAAGGGGCTGTTTTTTTGCCCATATGGGCTGAACTACTTACTCTTCTCTAAGCTGGCAAGTACCCATAATCGCTTTCAATACAAAGACTTTAATATGCTCTGGAGCCCTAAAGATTTCTTCCTTCTTTGCGAGAGGAAATCCAGGCTGGCGGAGAATAATTCCAATTCTGTCCTGGAAATAATAGGGTCGGACTAGTGAAATAATTAATGAGAGCTGGTGTAAGTTAACTTTTCATTTATAGTCAGTCGACTGTACTTTAATCAGCTAAGATTACTTTACAGATTTCATTACAACAATAATATTATTAATGTATTATCTTTGCTAATTTCAAAAATATTGTATAGTCGACGGATGAATCGTTTGCAGAGGTGTACTGTAGAATTTAGAAGGAGCACGAAAATCGAAAGAAAATGTACAAGCAACCGATATAATTGTGCGCTCGCCTTATAAAAATAGACCTTTAAACTACATGAGATTTGTCCGCAGACTATAGCAATTTTTAGTTCAGGAGCTGCGGATCCCTAGATAGTCCCTACCAACAGAACAAATGCATGCCCAACATTCTTTCTTTATGAAGGATACAAGTCCACATCTGAAGGATCTTATTGATTACTTGCCCTAAATTCTTCTAATCCGTGGAGAATTACAAAGTTTATAAAAGCCATCATATCCATAGTTGCCGGATCAAACAAATACATCTTCGAATGCAGCGCCTTCTTTGCTCTTTGGTATACACTTGGACATAAGAAACGAGTTGCCATTGAAATCAGACCAATGAGGGTTAAAAGGGGGATGTCGTCAGATGATAAATCAACTATAAAGTAAGAGGTAAAACTGATTCATATATGGTTATTATCAGATCAGTATCCTGGAGCGCAAGGCTCCCCCATCCATCACATCCATCATACTTTCCATCAATTTTTTCGGAACAACCCCTCCTAGGAAGCTATTCGGTGAAAAAAAAACTACGGCCATGCATAGTTTAAACTTCTTTTGTGATCTCGTTGGTTGATATTTTGCACCACCAATCTTGCAACATTTTCTTATATACAACCCCTTGGATAGGAAATGTTGACAGTTGCCAACATTTGCCGCTATTTGGTGTAATACCGCAGCTCCCCCAATAGACTGAGATGGAGTACTAATGATAATATTCAAACCTGCGCACCTTCAGATGTGAGATGCGATGGATAAATCATTTTCAGAAACAGCTCGAAGTATTGAGAATCAACTTCTTTTAATGGAATTTCCATTTGACTTGCTTCCGCTAAATTTGAGCTGAAGAGACCTCGAAAGTACTCAGAACTCATAGACAATATCTAAAAAGTAAGGGTTACTGATGATGAAAAAGAAATCGGGTTTTATAGAAAGATCGCAAAAGTCTTAATACTTGTAAATTAATTTTATTTCCCTTTAACTTATTTGCTTAAATGATTTAAGCAAATAATGTGCTTAAATCTCTTTACAATAATTAATAATCTAGCTTACCATAGTTGATACATAGAATCTCTCATTCTCAATAACTAGAACTCTATCATGAAGAGTTTTTGGGTCGTAAAAATTGATGGGCTCGATTCTGAAATGATTATCTTATGAACGCTGATTACGAACAAATTTATTTTAGTTTCTGCCTGGGCCTCTATAACCGCAATCGGTTGCGTAACGCATTTTTTCGGATGATTCCTTCGGAAAGTTTATACTAGAAGCCGTTTACAACACTGAGTCGAATGCGCAAATCTCGATTCTCAAAAATTTTCCCGCCGCGTTCCTTCTTGGTAAGCCAGAGTTCCAATTTCTTCTTATACTTCCTATTCCGTGAAAATTCTACTCGCGCGATTTCGGGAGATTGCAAACTTGTTTTCACATTGCCTGACTCATACAAAATATCGCAACACTCCTGCAACCCTATTTTTATTAACACGGGCTCATTACTTTTGAATCCGAGTATACTGAAATTACTAAAACCTACTTATCCATGAAATATTTTGTCTTGACCATTGCAACAGGGGGACGATTCATATTTTCTGAAACGTGAAATGAATTAACAAGTTATAACTAAACTAAGTAGCGTATAAATAATTGTAACGGTAAAAACAATACAGTAAGGTTAACAAATTACTTTGCTCTACAAACCCACAAATAACGGTATAAGCTATCTTAAGCCTTACTCACATTCTGTTTTTATTACAGTAAACAGAGTTAGTGATAGGCGTAGATTTGCGCGCTAAATTCAAACAAGTTTTGATACATACAATTTCACAATAAGTTTAGTATTGAATATGACTTTATACGAATACGTTCCATAAATATATTGGCGTTAAACGTATTATGGTGTTAGAGTAACAAAGAATATTATAAATTTCCAAGGAATTTTTCTTCAAGAAATTATGAACATGACAATAATCGCTGAAATTTTCTCGTCCAATTGGCGTTAAACGTATAACAACTATACCCAAGCACATCAAACACTGCAGCGGTTTTAGTTAGAAACACATTTAATTTAAACGATACACATTTTAAATAAATTGCATAAAAGGCTATTTAAATCTTAATCTAATAATCTCTCTAAATCTTAAGATAACGATTTTCAAGTAAAGCAAAAATTGTAGTGTTTTACGGAAAATTTCTGCTGCTGCACAAAAAGTCCTGCCAGTCTGCAATGTGCTCCCCGCCCCCCGACCCTTCCAGATTAGCGGTGTCTCCAGGGGTCTTGACAGACGGTTACCGGCAGGCCAGATACCCTATGTCTCACTCCGAGGATAACGTTTCTAATTTTTATGCAATGCACTCTTATACGTTTTCTGAATCGTAGCATGTTAAATATTGAATGAAATATCAAAAGAAGAACCTACTTTTTTGTTCTTCTTGGGAGGTACGAACCGTTTCTACTAACAGGTGTACGGGCAATAGACCGAATTACATTCTTTTAAGTTGCTAAAAAAGCCTAGCTTATAAGCATATAATGTGAAATTAGTAGTCATTGCTAATGTTGTCGATTTATACCGAAACAACACATATAATACAATGACCGTAACCCACAAACTTTTGAAATTCTCATTATTTTTCAAAATATCGACTCACCGAAAGCATTTCACGGTTTAAAGTGAAAAGTCATGAATATAAACTGTTTCTAGCGTCGACAGATGAGAAAAAAGTTATATTTTCATGTCTCAGTTAATTTGTTCTGTATGGAACAAGTATTAAATTTATGTAAAAAAGTAAGCAAAGAACATATATAATATAAAAATCATATCTTAAATCAGTAACCTACGCCAAGATCATACATGTGTACGTTACATAAGGCAGTCTTAATTAGACGTATTTGAGCTCCATATTTCTGTGCAACAGGTTACTGGTTTTCCTAAGATGATTTGAATATTCAGCATAAAGTATCTCAGTCGGGATCTCTATTATTTGTGGTGCATGTTGTTATTCTCTCGAACAACTGGTGTCACCAAGAAAATTAGCATATGGCAAGCAGAGGTCTTATTAAACTTAGGCAAATGGCAGCAATAACTATACACCGGAGCCTCTTGCCTAAATATCAAACAATAAGTGTAAGTCTACAATTCAAAACAAAAGACTGAAATTGCAAAACACAAAATCCTATCAATATATTGTATTCTTATTCCAACTACTTGTTGGGTTCTGATAAAATCACAAAATTTATTAATTTCTTCAAAAAGGCTATATAGTGCGCATAATTACCATCTGTAATACATTTAGCTTTCTATCATACATATTTTTAGAACATACGACAAAAGATTGTGCCAAAACACCTCCGCGCTGCACATTAGTATCATATCAGAGTGATTAAGAAAGCACCTCAAACTATAAGTCTATAGGTACCACAATACATTTCGCCAAACACACGGTTCACACAACTGTTTGATCCAAATATGGAAATTGAAAAAGATAAAAATTGTGTCTCTGGAGACGTCAAAATTTCACGAATGCGTCGGTACATAAATTAATGAAACAGTAGAAACTAGACGTTGATCTAGATGCCTACAGTTCAAATATACTCTCGATTACATTCATTTTGTCCATATTAACTTAGAATCCTCCTCAATTCAGTAAACCTTAAAATAACTACTTTTCAATTTCTATAAAACCAAACCAACACTATCCTCCCCCCGAGGATTAGGTCTGTATTTTTTGTAATGTACTATTTTAGTTTTTTTATAAAGTAATTTGTGAAATAATGTGTACAATATCCCAAGACTTTCCAACTTGTTTTATTCTTTTTTGGGGGAACACAATTAAAGGCACGGTAGATCAAAAAATTGGAAGAAAAACGAGCAATTTTACAACATTTTGATTTTGAGGCATCGCTGGCATCGCTACTCGGGTTACTGTATCGCACTTATCCAACAAGTTGCGGAAAACAACACTTATCTAACAAATTTACTTCAATCTAGCGAATACTGTTGTTTTCATCATTAAAATGGTAAAAAAGTTTTTATTTTTTCAAATTTTCTTTTCGTTCTCGAGTTATAGCTAAAGTTCCGCGCATTCGCTGATCCAAGCGCAGGGTGGCAGTCATTATGTTCAAATGTTCATATCTTTGCTCAAAACCAAATTAAAAATATTCGGTTTTCATACTTCATTTTATAATGAGTATCTCTATCGAATGAAACATTAAAAGTAAGAATCAATTTTTGGGCAAACCGTGCCTTTAATCTAATATCAGGGTTACCCGAATAACATTCATAAAAAGGAGCCAGCATGTATTACTACTAGCTTATTTCAGCATTACGCTGATTCTTCTGTGTTTGAAGTAAAAAAAATCCTCATTTAAGCTAACTTGAGAAAAGAACCTGACTCTGTCTTTATTCGTTTAGTTGTAAGAAAGCATTGTGACAGAGCAATTCGAACATGTTTAGGGGATTCAAGAAGTCTAGTCGATCGAATGCTCCATTTTCATAATTGTGGCATTTCCTCACCGTACAAAAAACCTGCTACGAGAAATTGTCAGCAATTGGGCATGATTATTTCATCCGCAATATTCATAACTTTTCAAACTTTCAATTAATAATCAAGCTTGAAACTTACTTTAACTGATCCCTAAAATTAACTTAGAACGAGCTTTATCAAGAAAGAGATTCTAAGCTCATAGTCATGCTTCAAACTCTAGTACATTTGATTAATACCATACCAGTAAATCTATTTAAAACTGTTTCGCTGATCCGAGGGAATGGTGATAAGTAAATCTAAGTACTCAGAGGAGAAACTATATTAATACAAATGTTTTCACTGGATCTGAATCAAGGCAGGAAAAAGCCTGTGCAATTAGTAAGATTGTAAGTGCAAGATGCCATCAGTACGATATTAACAAAGGATTGGTCATCATAAATGTAGGTTTACCATAGTATCATAAGATCAATTCGCAAATATTGTTCTGTGCTGTATACAACTGAATAGATCAAACTTTTAAGGTCGATCGCCCAGAATGATTGGAGGATGGTAACTCTCAGTTCTAAGTTTTTGAAATAAGTGGCCAATATCTGCCGACTACATCGTTTTTATGAAATGCTAGTCGCTGGTTCTTAGAGTCAACAGTATCTTAGGGTGAACACTAGTGAACATCTTGGTGAGAAAACACGTTTAACAAATGTAATTAGAAGCAATAAAAGAGTGTATTAATGATTTCCATTCCATTCACCATTGGTTCATTGCATTGGCGCCTGGCAAATATGACCACCAAATTGCGCACCACTGCAGTCAAAACAATCTTCCCAAGAGCCATTTAGAAAATCACAACATCCATTACCGAAGCTCGGCTTAGGATATCCTACAATAACATAAGATTAGGTAGTGACCGGTGACATATTGGCAGATTGCCCAATTATCTCCGACGCTCTGATAGAAACTGTGTTAAAATATTCCGACTATTTCCAAAGTTCTATCTTACCATCCTCAAAAGCATTGTAACCAAATGGGGTTCCATCTATCCAATAACAGCTACTTCTGTCACCATCAAACTTTATATTGGGGCACACCAATCCGAAAGCAACCATGTCGTTACCTTTCAGTGAACTGATCACAAATGAATTTACCTGAACATTAGTAAGGAAGTCAAGAAAAATAATTATCTTTGTAAATATTCTCAAATTAGGATTACTGTTATGAATTGGTTAGAATTAATTTGTATTTACTTAATATGTTATATATCGTAATAAACTAACTTGAGCATTGGGAATCGTAGCCGGCAGACCTCCTGGTACTTCACTGCATTTTGCGGATGCTTGGTTAGGGGATATTTGATCACCGTTCAAATAAACAAACTAAAACAACACCAGTCAAGTTTTTGAAAATGTTAATAACACATTGAAGAAGGAGTGACATAGTCGATTGTTAAGGTTGTAACTATTTCGTTGTTTTTTCATTATGTTTGGTATATATTTATCATTTTTCTAATTGCAAGAAAACATGGCAGTTAGAGCAACTCACGTTATAGCACATTGATTGAACCTGTGTGTAGTTTGCAGGACAGACTGAAAATCTTATTGATGCCTTATACTGAAATACAATATTTGTTTACTATATTCCTACCTAGAGGTGTCTTTTTCCAAAAGAAAATGTGATTTAAAACTGTGTTTAACTAATGTGCTGCAAATAAAAAAATTGTTATCACAGTTTTTTTCATGCGGGCTAGGAGATTACGTGAGCCAACTTTTTTTATTGTAGTATCACTGCTCATCAAAACCGTAAATGATCCAGTTGCTGATCCAAAGGTGCATAAAGTAGGTAGGCAAAGATAAATTGCATTTAGTTAGCTCTATTTCTTTTGAAGCGGTTTCCTATCTGAGAGACAACTCACTCTTCGATGTGGTTATTGCTGGAACCTGGGTAGTTGTAGGAATCACAGTCGCACCTGGAGAATATTTTTAGAGTTAAACTTAATTTCAAATTGATTTTTAAAGCTATAAACGTCGTACAGTGAACTTTCTCACAAAAAATTAATCTTTAAAAGCAAATGTAATTCAAAGTGAGAGTTTATTCATTGAAATAGAAATCTTCCGCGCTGAACACAGTCATAAGGGAAAGCTTAGTTTATCAACAATGTGTGATAATATCGATGCCAACTATTTTTTCCGTATACTCACCTCCAACTGCAGCTTCACAAGCAAATTGAAACTTTTGTTCACAATCGAAAGATAACCATTGTTGAGCGTCACGGCCAATTGTAGACATGTACACACAGTTACCATCGACGTTAGGCTGGCCTGAACAATCATTATACAAACCACAGAAATTTTATAGATTGTATAATTTGAATTCGGTCGGCACTCATTTGATGAGTTACTTAAAACTTATGTAACGACTGCAAATGCAACCAGCCCCACCGACCAATTGAAGAAGAAATAGATTTTGTCATGAGCTAATGGGCGATACGGAATGTATTTCTAAAGCTATATTTTGTCCTGTCCTATATGTTCAATTGTTTAAATTATTAAATATAATACGACATTACTTCATCCACTTATTCACCATTTTCAAATATAATATGTTATTCAACCCGGAGAAAAACGGTGGTCATTCATTTTATGTTATTTGGCTTCACGCATGATACTGCGCTCGTATAAAGAATAAAATTTTTTGTAATATCAAACTTAGAGCAGCTTCCAATAAGTATAACAGCCATACCGGGATAGAAATTATTGAAGACAAATGGTGTTCCGTCGTCATTCACGCAAGTATTGACGTCTCCATTGAAGCACTCGATTCCCAGCCAGATAGAGGTTGCGCTGATTTGAGTTGCCGTATAGTAGAGGAATGAATTCACCTGATAAAAAAGCTAAATTTGTGCATAAGTGGCCCTAAGGAAATATAACAAAGTTCATGTTTCTGATTCAGAGTGGGCTATAGCTTACTTACGAACGAATTTGGAACGGAAGCCAATGTCCCATTATTTGCCCTGCATTGAGCGGCGGCCAACTTCTTGCTCTTGAAGTTGGTGAATATCTGAAAAACTTATAACAAATTTAACGTTTATCTTTTGCTAGTTTTAGTTTTGTAACATAATTATGGACATTTGCAGAAAAAAACATCCTTCGTGTATTCCAACCTCAAAGCAAATTAGGGTTTTCGAAGTGTCATACCTTATAACAAGTTGGCCAGTTTGAGTTTGCCGGTTGTGAGTACCCTGCAGGACAGTTTTGAGAAGTATCTGCATTGCTCAACCCATCTGGTTTGCCTCCAATAGATATGATATCCACAGGAGTTGCAATAGCTAAATAGGCTAATAAAGACTTCATGTTCTATTGTTTTATTAATTTCACTTAACAGAAAGTTTGGCTAGAAGAAGAACACACAGGGTTACATGGAAAAACAAAACAAAAAATTACATTAATCTGAAGCTTCGCCGAGAATTCGACATAATGTTTAAGAGAAAAAAACATAGATGATATTGTCGGCGGACTAATCGCTTGCAAGGGGTTACGCTACGAACTGTAAATTTATTAGTGGTTATTAAAGCAATCAGAGTATATTTATGCTCTAATTTGAATTTATTAGACCTTTAGCTGGAAGCGATTGGTCCGCCTACCCTATGATCTAAAATATAAACCTCCCACTACCTACCAATTGCGAAGAAACAAGCTAGCACAATAGAATATGCAACGGACATCTTTTAAGGAATATTGAATGAATGATTCTTTCTTATCTTGCGAAGTTATACATTTGCAAAGCTTTGAAGCAAATGGGTGACTATGCTTTAGATAAAATGCGTGGATTGTTTAAATCATGCCACATTTATAAAAGAAGGTAGCAAAGTCGTGTGGTCATCTTCCAGATTTAAAATAGAGTTTGGTTTTAGTTTAGCGGCGAACGCTATTATTGTGGAGACTTTTTCACTGCAGGTTAATTGCATGCCTCCAGCAGCTATTTGGAACTTTTTCCCACAGTCAAATGACAGCCATTGCTGGCGGTCGCGCCCAATAGAAGAAGCGTGCTGAGAAGTGCTGTCAACTGGCCCACAATGTTTCCACTTTTTTCTAACTATAGTTCGTTACAAAACTTAGACCGGGAGCGCCGGTTGCTATTTGAGGCAAGCATCCGTGGAAATTCAGACGAATTGGCAAATTGCCCAATTTTCGAGAACGTTGTAAGCTGATATTTTTATGAAATAGGCAAATTGCTCCGATCATCATTTCTTATATAATAATTCGAATTAGGCACCACAGATTGTATATAAATGAGACGATACTATACAATGAAATATTAACTTATTGTTAGTAATTTTAGGTTTCTATTTCGTCGAATTGTTGGGAATTTTGCTAATTTCTTTGAATTTACATCGCGGCACCCCTCAACGGCGTTTCCCGTCTGAGTTTTGAAACGCCCTCTACATTAACATTTGGTCTTTTATAGTTTACAACTAATCGCAAGTAGATAAACTATGAATTCATCTTTAGTTCTGTCACCGGTTTACATATATGTACTACCATTTTGTATATGATAATATATCAGACCATTTCAAAAGTATACACTTCGCGGAGTTTTTATGTTATGTAGCTGGATAAAATTTGTTGAACACAAGTGGGGTACCGTCATCATTCCAACAGTTATTCGAATCTCCATTGAAACAGTCGGTCCCAATACAAAATGATGTGGCATCGTATTCGTTGGAAATATAATACAGATACGAGCCCACCTGAATTACATATCGTTCTACATCATGTAACTATTCCACAGGATTGCCTTCCTAACTTTTCAAATTTTGTATTATTGCTATTTAGGCGGTTTTTATCAACCTAGGGGTGCGCTTGCTACCTTCAGAGAATAAATCGTTTCCGTTATCTTAGATTTAAAAAGATAAAAAGCCGATTGATTGTGATTTGAGACGAATAATATGTTGAGGAAATATTTGGGTTTAATACTGCCAGAGAGCACCAGGTGGTTCAGTGTGGTAGACGATGAGCCTGCCAATGGAAGGTTCACTTAACCTTCCCCAAGTGAACACATGCCGCTGAGGTTTCTAGAGGCCAAGACGAATACCAAGAGGATTTGCAAGAGAGGACTTGAATCACATACCCTAACCAACTCAACAAGTACAGAAGGTAAATACACGGTTTGTATACAACAGGAGTTAAAGAACTATATTTTCAGTGAATAGGTCTATGTTCTTGTTTCCACTTTATTTTATAATGAATTGTAATGTTCTTTTCTTTTCTTTTATACTTGATTTTTAGATTCTAATGGTTTTGCTGATACAGGTTTGGTTGTTTAATGGGTTTTAATGGTGTTTAATGGGTTTTAAGGGGATTTCGCTTATTTAAATATTGCAATATACATTTAATATGCTAAAAATACATTTTTATATTTCTAT
>JAQGAV010002353.1:0-16129 GCA_034691345.1 Phasmarhabditis papillosa
GATTGTTTAATATTTAAAGCTAATATATTATGACTGTGAATATATATATATATATAATGTTTAACTATCCCATTATACCATCTCGTAATCTCTCGCATTTCCTTTTCTATATTTCTATCTTTCTTCCATAAAAAACTCATTTACTAACAGTCCACATCACTGCGCAGGATAGTAAAAGACACACCACAAACAATATTTTCAAAAAAATTTTCGAATGAGTTTTCCCGTCTAAAGAATTTGCCTCAGGTGTCGTGGGTGAATTTTTTCGGCTAATTAAAAAAAAGCTTTCTTTTAAAATGGTTTCTCTACATTAAATAAAGTTAATCATTAAGAAACCATCTGCAGACCACAGAGCTAGAAGTCGCTCCAGAAATGAACATCAGTCCGAACGATATGCAAACTTGAAACATTTACTCACATATATTCCAACAGAATTTTGGATAAGAGCAGAACCTTCAGCTATTCTAAGTATGTAATTGCTCTATAATGCAAATATATATAACTTCTTTGGCCAAATGGGTTCCTTGAATATGTCTCTGCACTAAATGTTTCAATAACTCGTGAATGCTGGGTTCAGTTCCGCCGATTGAAAAACACAAATAACCCCAATTTGGTTACGTAATTTTTTAACCACAAATAATTTAAAGTTCATGCAGATTTATTTAAATGTATAGAAAACAACAACAATAAGAAACATTTTAACAAAGATTGTCTCTCTTATCCTAGAACAGCATGAATAACATCATTGTCTACCATTTGCAGAGATTCGGGGGTATCAGAATGGTTGATTTCATGCTCTTTGAAGATAAAACTGAAATTAAGGATGTTTTTTACGGGATATGCTTTCTGCTACAAATAGTTTTTTCATTCGTATGTCTGTCAAAGAAGTATCAGAAGATACTCGGTAATTAATGCATGATATATATATATATATATATATATATATGTCTAAACAAACCTGATTATCTTTGCTTTAACTTGTTTCAAGTAAAGTTTCTGCAGTCTGCCTAGAGATGAATCCTTCTTCATGAGAAAACGAACTTTCTCCATATGCTGGTCTACCACATTGATTAGTATCAGCCCGGGCTCTCGATTAGCAATATCAGTCTAATAATTGCAACATTCATTACTTATTTGATGATTACTATTTTTGGTTGTAAATGGAAAGAGCGCCAAAAATATCTTGAATACTGACTGTTTTTTTTTAAATAACCGGGTTTTAAGTTTACTTAATAACACATGTATCAGTTATTATGTTTGGTAAACTTGGGTAAATGTTTAGTTAGTATACACTTGACTTTTGAGTGCATAAATGAAGTTAATCATTAAGAAACCACTGAAACATCACATCTCTATTTTTTCACTGATAATTCTCTTTCTGTGCATACTAAGCCATTGCACTTCTATAAGCTTAATTCTATAAGAAACTATTACGGAACTAACAGTAATTAAAAAGTTTTTGTGTTCCAAAACATGATTTTAATCTCCATGAGCTTACTTTTCCGATGCCCTTTTTGCAAACGCCCTTTTCACCTATCCGTATATATGATTCATATAGTACTTACATTGTCTATATAACAGGCTCTAATAGTATCGCCCTCTTCCATTTTCAGCCATATTGCCGTATGATCGATCTTGAGTTTAGTTTCGCCAAAGAAGAACCTGCAAATACATAAAGTCTAGTTTGCTAACTTAAAACCGACACCGATAACTGAAAGATGTGTGTCCTTATTATCGAAAAACCGTAGGGGGTGGACAGGGAGCCAGCAAAAATGGCGCCGGGTAATTCAAAAAAGCCGAGTGAGAAATACTTCCGGAAAACCGCATAGAAAACATAGAATTTTTTTCACTGAGAATTTGCTTTCTTTTGTTATTGATTGTGTTTAAACTGTTTTTTTTAGATAATTCAAAGTATCCGGAGTGGTCTGATTATGAGCATGTTTTGTAAGGACTATATTGACAGAGACGATATCACACTAAGGCATACGTTTATATAGTTAAGTCTGCTAATAGTAAACTTAGTAAGAATGATATAAAGCTCATGCCAAATAGTAGCTGCGTGTCTAGACAATTGAACAGTGCTCGCTTTGTTGACGGAAACAAAGAAGTTGATCTCCGAGACCACGGCAAAATAAATTTCTACACCGAACTACTGTAATTTAAAACATTTAAAATGATTGCTATACTAAAGTGCCAACTCTCAGAAATATACAAGAACACCTTAAATTGTTGCAATTTTGTTTGTGCAAATATAATGTATTTTTATTTAATAAATATTTTTAAATGAAATTTCTGAAATAAAATTTGGTAGAGATGACTAATATCAGTATGCTATTATACATTCAAAAATCACTGAAAATTAGTGTATGCTTCGGTTTTTCTGAAGTATTTCTAATTTGGCCGTCGTGAATTTTCCGTCGCCCTTTTTACAGGCACCGTTTTCGATGGGGTCCTTTCCACGTACAACCCCGAAAAGCTACATAAGAATAATTATAGAAGCAATCATAAGAATATGTCTAACCTTAGAGACGATGAATCAATGTTGACACAGTCCGAATATCTCTTCATTAGCTTTCCTAGACCATCCCCCTTTTTCATATGAAAACCAACTTCCTCGGAATTCTCTCGAACTACTTTCAATCTGATATAATCAGAGTTGTTCCAAGTAACATCATCGGTTGTTTTGTTCTAAAAAATGTTTATAAGTTCGTTTTTGACGCCAATTCCGGAAATTTCGGCTTCTACTACGTGACGTATTTTAGACTATGATATTTGATTGTTATATTATATAGTTTATCTTAAGGCCTAGGTTACCAGCACGGTATCACGAGACGGGCGGTGTTATAAAAAATGAATGTAAAACCGGTCGACGTGGTGCGTTTTCTCAAAAGTACATTCATTTTTTTAGAACACTGCTCCCCGCTGGTGATACCGCGCTGGTAACCTAGGTCTTGGGAAGGAATACATTACTGCACAACGTTTAATGAGTAAATCTTACCATAAACAGTAGGTTACACTTAATCACATCGTTTTCTCTCATTTGCAAAGAAAGCGGGGTATCTTCGTCTTTGATTTGATGATCGTTAAAGAAAAAGCTGAAACATTTGCTGTACACTTCTACATTTCAATTTGTTCTACAGAACTGGGTTTTACTTCAAAGATAGCATAAAATTAAACTAATTTATTCAGTATTCTATTATACTAAATGTAAACCATAATTATGTAGAAGAACCTGAATACCTTAGAGTAGATACATCGACTTTAGCGAATTCCTTTGCATATTTATTCATCATTTGTTCAAGAGAAGTGTCTTTTCTTATACGAACTTGAACGTCATTGCTATTTTCTCTAACCACTAGCACTTTGATATATTCATATTCAGTTGAATTATCTACCAATTTGTTCTGTAAAGTTGTTAGAGTTGTATAAAAACTTCCACTAATGCTACTAAATATATATAAATAAAATCTAACAAAAAGGATTTTCGTGTTTGGAGTCGTTTTTTCAAGTATTTTTTATCTGTTTAAAGATGTTTAAAGATACTACAACATACCATAATTCTTCTGTAAACGTAAATAATGTTGTTGTCTTTCAGTTGTAAGGATCGTGGAGTATCTTCGTCGTTCAATTGATCACCATTGAAGAACAATCTGAAATTTCGAAAAGACCTTAAGCATTACTGTTATATTTCGAAAAACTACTTTACATCTTGCTTGAAACATTTGTAAAATGCTTTTGATAACTTTGATATTGTTTTTATGATTTGCAAAAACAATTTTCTTCATTTTAAATGTAAAAATCTTCGCTCACAACCTTTATTATAAAATAACTTTGTTTTTTTTAAACAAACCTTAGAGATTTCTCATCAACTCCAGTGCGAACCGCGTAAGCCTTCTTAAATCTATCCATAGATCCATCTAATTTGCCTAGAAGGTTAACTTCATTAGAATTGTGACCGACGAATCTCAATTGGATCATATTGTTCCCAGCAGTATCAATGGCATTCTCAGCCATCTGAAAGTATTCTACACTATTAATGTCTTTATACAATACTTGATAATAATACTTCAATTACAAAAAGTATAAATATAAAAACTAATCTTTGAATAGTAGCTTAAGAAACATTAAAGGATAACAGAAAAAGTGATAATGATGGTTATAACAGACTAAAACAAGAACGCAAATTAATTTAACGCAGAAGCATTTGAACTGAATCTATTTCAGTAAATAATGAACGCGATTTAATATAAACGCTAACATTGTCGAAACTTACAATTCTGTAAACGCAGTACATATTATGTGAAACTCCTTTCTGCAAACATTTTTACTGCATATTTACTTTGACTATCGGAAAGAATCTAGTGCAAGTCGGGTTAACGAAATAGAAATGTTCCAGGTTTAATGGTAGTCGAATATCTAGATTTTCGTTTCAAAGGAAGGCCATCTTAGCTTTTCGACGAAAAATTCAGCATAGTAACAAGTGAATACTTCTTCAATATTTTTATGTATGCTAAAACAAACTTAGTCGTTAACCTTAATTAAAGAGAAAAAGCTAACTGTATTTTAATGAACTTTTCTTAAGGACCTAATTTTCTTGTTTTTTTGTCAAAACTTTTAGTCATTTCTTTGTGGAGACTCATGGTAGAGCAACAAACCCCAAATAAGAACCATTTTAAAATAAAACATGCATATTATTTATTAAATGTAAGCTCATACAACACAATTAGAAAGCAAATACAAAATGTTGCACTTATTATTTCCCTCACTCCTGGAATACATCAATAGCGTCGTCGTTTTCCATTTTCAACAATAAGGGGGTATCAGCGTCCTTTATCTCACGACAGTTGAACATGAATCTAAATGGGAAATGTTCAAAGGAAAATGACTATAACATCACTGCGTTCTGACAAAACAGTTGCATTATGATACATTTAATGTTTTAACAACATCTTTAATTTATGAATTACATTTACCATAGTTTTATATTTTGTTTAGTATAAAAAGAGTTACTCCACTACAAACTATATCTTACTTATTTACGAATGTACCTAAAACATTTGTGTTTCTCTACCTTAATGAAGACAGTGCGACACCCTTGTTAATAGCATAATTCTTCTTCAATTGGTCCAATGAACTGTCGCAACTGACATGGAAGTCAGTTTCATGGAAGAAGTGGTCAACCACCTTCAGATTTACGAATTGTGTCTGAAGATCAGTAACGCTGTCACTGGTAGTCGGCTCAACAGCGATTTTTGTCTATAAAATCCTATATAATTAATAAGTTGGAGGAGATTCTAAATTTTTTTAAAATATTTTAAATCTCAAAGTTTATATCAAAAAAGAATATAGCAAAGAAACGTTTACCTGTTTGTAACAGTAAACTCGCAAATATAGTGGAGACCAATTACACAATCAATATATTAAGTAAAATTGTCAGAAACAAGCCTATGTTGAAGATATATGCAAAATATTTTGGTAAGTAAAAGAGTTGTGATGTGAATTCCCATATAATCGTTAGATGTTTTTTCCCAATAGTAATGTTACCTCTTCTGCAATTTGTACATTCAACGCATCGCCTTCCTTCATTTTCATGGCAGTGGGCGTGGCATCGTCGTTGATTGGACTTTCGCCAAAAAAGAAACTGAAACATTTAACATAGCTAAGGCATTGAAGAACATTCATGTTGATTTTATATGATTTAACCTCATGACCAAACAACAATAGGCAATAGTTTTCAGTTGAAAAAAACGTCCTCTTCTCAAATATTACTTAAATGTATTCGAAATTTAAGATAATAAACTTTGTCTAACCTGATAGAAGTTTCATCAATTCCTTTACGTTCTGCATAACTTTTCTTTAGTTTTCCAAATGGAATATGTTCTTTAACTCGGAAGTGATATTCTATTACATCCTTATTCATCAATTTCAAGATTATAAAATCGTCTTTACTCTCAGTAACAGGTACACCAGTTGTATTGGTTTTGTCAGAGAGAATCTGCCGATCGGACAACGACTCAGCACTTTCAGTCGTTTTAGGAATGGTTCTCTGAACGGGAAATTATAGTCAATACCATTACTTTCCTTTTTATACTTCCGAACATTGATTAAAAAATAAGACATGAACTTCTTTGTTTTAATTCGCGTTAGTAAGATGCAAGGATTATTGCATTTCTTGATATAAAAGTAATAACTTTGATCCTACTTACATTTTGAGACTGAACCTTAACAACATCGTTGTCCACCATATTCATAGATCCCGGGGTGTCCTCATCTTTTACTTGTCGTCTCTTATGGAACATTCTGTAATTTTCAACTGTCTTAGTTGTAAACCTGTTGCATTTGCTCCAACCTAATCGTTTACATTACTTATTTCTAATTCGCCTATTTCAATTTCAAAGCTAGTTAGAAAATCTTCTTATTTTATAATAACTATGAAATCAAAATATAAAAAAACCAAAATTTTTTTAGTTTAATTAATCCTAGTTTAGCCTGGCCCTCAAAACATTTTCATAACGAAACCCCTATACTTTGATAAATGTGAGCTCGAAAAATATAATTCTCCACGAGAACCTACAGAACTAATGACTTATAGGTTAGTTTTATCTTAGGAAAACCAAAATGGAATTCTAATTGTTTGCCTATATATAGAGTACCTTAGAGTAGAGAGATCCGCTCCTGTTCGATCTGCAAAACTTTGCTTCACAGCTCCCATGGCAACGGTTAACTTAAGCTGAAAGTGAACTTCATCACCGTTTGGATCGATAAGACGCAGCTTTATAAAATTGGCCTTTCGATCGACCGATGGCCCCGCAGAAACGGTTTTCTTAGCCATTTGGTTCTGAAACATAAGGAATAAATAAATGTCAAGTAAAGTGTTTACTTTGTTTAATCAAAACTCCTTAATACAAATATTTAAATATGTAATGTTTCTATTATAAAAAGCTCTTTTATTTAATGGAAGGAATGAAATACAATAAGTAAATATTGTTCAGTCTGCTAAATTGATTACTAATTGGTGTTAATCCACTGAGATGCATAACGCTAAACGTAATTAAATTGAAAGGTGACCCGTATAATTTAACTAAATTATTATTAAAAACAAATTATTCTTCCTGAAATTGAAGTATACGACATACCGTTGAAACAACATCTTTCACAACATCATTGTGCCCCATATTTATGAATTCCAGGGTGTCCTCGTCAATGATTCGATATCCGATGTATAAGAACCTACAAATATCAAAAATATGCATATCTTGAAATCGGTTAACAAGTTTTAGTGTTAAAATATATGTAAAGATCAAGTTTCATGGGTTTTACAAACTTGAGTTTTTAGCTGCCAAAATGCCACATTACAGTATTTTCAGAAATGAGAATAATTTTATAAATTTTTCGAAAACGAATAGATTGCAGGCGAAGAACTGCGGTAGAAAAGTTAGAGTGTTAGAAAGGTAAATCAATATATTTATTTGAAATGCTTCATATTATCTTAACACCCTACAAAGGTACCACATGCTCGGTAACCTAGGTAACGATGCAATGGATGATACATGCTTTGTCCAAAATATAATCAAAATGTTTACGTATAAACATTTAAATATCATATGCTAACTAGTCTATAAATAGTTGCTTATATTACCAAAACACTTCGTAAACGTTAAACATATCAGAAATGTTCTAGACAATACATCAACAGCAAAACATGTTAACCTGAACTAAAGAGTGCAGATATTCTATACAAGAAATGTAACGTATAATTAGCAATGTGCAAGCGTTAGGTATTTCGCAATACTTTGCGAGGCCGTAGGGCGTCCACGCAAGGAAACTTGAAAACGGAAAAATGTTATGTTTTCGAGGATGTTCAAAAACAACATAACTTAAAATCAAGATCCCAATCAGTATTAACAAGCTGGTAAGTTGTTGTCCATTTATTTAATCTTTTCTTCCTTTCATTAAAGACACGGTATACTCAAAAATTTGTAGTCAATTTTATTTTCCTATGACTCATTCTCCGCCGACCCCGGATTTGCTTAGCCAACTCTCATTATCCCTTGTTCGACTATATTGATGATCAGCTCCTATTCTTCCTATCGTCTTTCAGTAAATATTCTAAACCTATACCTATTCGGGAACTAAGGGTAAACATTGTCTTGTGCATTACATTTTGCAAATAATGATATATAAGAGTATTTAGTTATCTGTTGGGACTTTTGCTTCAAAGTTTTCTTTGCGGATTCAGTCATTTAAAGTGTCGAAATATACAAAATATCCAATATTTTGTTAATTTGAATATATATTTGTAATCAGCAATTTTAGGGCTACACAATGAGATTAAATGCTTACTATAATCAAAAAATAAAACTTTGGTATATTTTCAAAGATCTTCCTTTAATGAGTTGAGACATATTCTTTTCTCTCGATTTCATCAACTTATTTCCGATATGTGGGATTGTTTACTTATTTTAAATTCAGTTCAGTTCATTATGCCTACAAAGAGAAAACTATTCATTATTTTCAAAGCTTTTGTGTTTTTAAATTAATGAATTACCGTAAATATATATACATCCTAGTTTATGCTACAAGCTCATATAATACAAGAACAAAATTTTGCATAAACCTAATTGACAAAATCGTTTCTTCAAATTAGCTTCACCTTTTAAAATACAATAACAGATACGCTCTTTAGCGTCCAAAATTTAGTTTTTCTGCCTTCTATATTCTGGATACAAAATTTTTGCTATTGTTGTTTAAGATCTAAACGAAGTCCTCTACTAATAATGTTGCCGCCCCTCTTCCAAATAAGCCAGTGACCAGGATCATTGTGGAAGTACGAATTTATTTATGAAATTTCTACTAGACTTGGTTTTTTGAAAATTGAATATATTTCTTATAAACGAATATTTATTTGGCTGTTGATTTGACAAAGTACTTCAAATAGTTGTTGGCGTTTTGACCATTGAGGTATTAGACTATTTGTTCAGACAAAAGTGGCTAAACAATTGTTTGACAGATAAACGTTTTTTACTATATTTAAACCCTAATTATAGGTGTCCGGTCAAGACAACTACATAGTCGGCATCCGGTTAAACGTGGACACTCCAATGATCAAAGTTTTTGAAATATTATGTGACCGAGTAGGCCGTTGTGCTTATGTCTAAACATATAGTTCTGTTTCTATTCAATAATTTGGTAATATAAAGTTACTCATTAAGAGCATGAAAGTCTAAACCAATAAGGTTGTAAGTGGTTTCACTAATTTATTTCATTACAATGTCTAAAACGGGTAAATTGGAGGGACTCGCTGATAAAATATACCGGTATTCAGACGCCCGGTATTAGAATCTAACTATTATATCATTAGTCTACCTTTCATACTTTATTTTACTTATTCACTTGTTTCGTTACCCTTTTGAAACAGCTTTGCATATACATATTTATATGTTTGAGTTTGGGTTCGTGTATTATGGGAAGAGGGCCGGGCTGTCAAAATCAGGGGCCAGCCCGGGCCGATGTTTCAAAAACTTGCAAAGCCCGGGCCGGCCCGGGCCCGGCTTGTTTGTTTTTGAAACATCGGAAACTTTGCACATGTTTCGGGAAGAGGGTATCGTGTAGCGACACTGCGCGGTCTCTGCAAATGGAAGATGGAGCTGTTGTTGATGCCTTCCTGTTACAAGAGGTTCTCGTGTATTGGACGGTCTCGTGGAAGAAATTTTGGTTGAAAGGAGCAGCCTAATGATTGTTTTATAGTAATTTTTTACATTTTCTTATAAGTTCTCTATATAAATTCTTACATATTCTTTATCAAACTGTTGTTTATCTAATACTTGCTTCTATTTCCACCTTACAACATAAAAGAACAACTGATTTCTAGGGCGTAACCTCATTTTTCACAAATTTCCTTCAGAAAAGGGGGATCACAATAGCATATCAATTCTTTATACAATACAATTTCGCAATCAGTTCTGTCGCCCAGCCCTATAGTGTATCGTGAAATTCAGAATACATCTTTCCTTGTTGTCGTTGGTCTGGTCATTTACTATTCTAATTTTCTAAACTATAATAATTAAAATCTCTTTGCCAGTATTATTGAACCAAGTGACGGATGGTTTTTCAAGAACATTGCTTTTTTTCAAGATTTGCGACTATCTCGAAGGATGTTCGAACCACCACATCCACATTAAAACTTACCTGCTACCTTTACTAAGTATTTTAGCGAGAAAAGATGTAATAAAGGTTTATGATGTTATGATCAACAAAACTAATTGTTTTTCAGAATAATGGGAGAAAAAATTGTAAAGCATTTGCTTGTTGTCAATTTTAAACGTTCTTGAAGCTACATCCATACGGCTCGAATCATAGCCTAACTTAAAGAACGCAGTTTATATAAATTGTTAAAAACTAAATGTTCTAGGTTTGTAGATCGGACATCAAATTATTTTACAATAATTTGCCAAGATCATACCCATTCCAAATGTTTAGCTAAAGTGCTTTGCTAAATCGTGTAATTGGTTGTCTATCATTGTTTTTTATGAATAATAACTATCCTTGTTTGAATGGATATGAATACTTTCTAACATTCTTCATCGGAATATTACAACTAGCCAAACTGCCAGACATATTTCGGTTACAAAATCGGTAGAACAATTACAGACAAAGCTATCTCCGAACAAAATACAAGGTCTAGACTGAATGGACATCCATTCTACGCCAAACAGAGGAAACTGGTTTGGCTTCTGAAAGAAGAAGAGTAGATATAACAATAAAGAATATAACATTGCCAATTGTTGTAGTTAATTAGTCTTAGTTATCAGATCAATAATAGGCAATAAAACTAAATGCTCTGTGTTATATAGATGAAGAACGGAAATAATGCTAATGCCTTATCTTTAATTGTTATAAATGTAATTATTTTCTGAGAAAAACAGCTGTACCACTCTATATTCACGTCGAACACATGAACTTCCTGATATTATTCGCTACTGCTAAAAATAGCTGTATATAAACAGGAACGCCATGGACACTACCTATTTTAGAATTAAATAGTTTTGAAGTTAAATTAACATCATATAAATACATTATTGTCCTTGCTAGATATTGAAAGTTCACACACTGGGAAATATTTCATTATAAAAACCTAGTTTTATGGATATTGACAATAAGCTTTTGCACATGACTAGGTTTACAGGAGACTATAACGGAACTAATAATAATGCAATAGTTTGTATATTCTGTCAAGAAACATGAATTACATAAATGTTACCTGAGTTTTCTGGTGCTCTTCTTGCGGGCGCGCTTTTTCCTCCCACATATAAAAACATATGAAATCACTGATTAGGTTAACCAATAACTAGTGCAGGCTATCCAAAAAATATATATATAATGTATAATATATAAACGGTGTTAATATTTTTGGACTTAGATTGTTGTAAACACAGTTCAAGTTTATATCTGCTGCCAAAGAGACAGAAACTCGTATTGATACCATCATAAAATGGAAAAGTAAATGTTACACAAATTTGTAACCAGATAAAACTAGACTACCGGACACAGATCTTACTCACTTAAGTTTGCACAAGTCCGTTCTATTAAACATTAGAAGAACATTGAGAGATTAAACAAACGAATTATATGATATGCCTTGGTACTCGAGTGATAGTTTAATACTAGTAAAGGGCTCACATTATGAATCGATGATTGTATTTGTTGACTACTTCGATTGATTCTTCTACATATTGCATCTTAGGCCTTCTTTAAAGAATTACAACGCTTTATCGCCTGTTCCGTCTTCTTTAGTGTCAGTTTCAGGTGTTTCAGTGAATCCTCAAGTCCACTAGATGTAAGCAAATGTCTCAAGGATGGAGAAAGGGTCAAAATAAGTATGGTATCAATGTCTAGCTTCCAGCATTACTAATTTCGACCCAGGCCCAGATTTATTCTTCACCTACCTGTTATATCGATCATTTCAACTCTCAAAGATTTAGGCACTACACTCAGTGATATGCTACCAACAACGATAAGTATGTTTCAACAAGGTTAACAACAATAGCAGAGCTGGTTACCGGCCCGGCTTGAAATTTTGAAATCAAGGCCCGGCCGGCCGGATAACCACCTCTGAACAATATCCAGCAAGAAAATTTTGACAGTAATTTGTTATGTCTTAATGATATTGTAAGTAGTCCGGTTGGAAAAATATAAAGAGTGTTTGAACGAAGCATGAATAGCTTTTAAAGCGATGTTAGGTAACTGAAAAGGAATTGTTTCCGACTTTATAATTAATATTTGTGAAGCAATGAGAAGCAAGATATAAAGACGTATCAAAATTGCAATTTCAGTTGGTTACTACGAACGTTTTGTTTACTCTCGATTTCTCTTATTCAATTATTTCAATGTTGAGAGAAACGATGAATCAATTAGCCTAGAACGGTCTTATAAAGATTGTATTATCTTTGTTAAATCATGTTCAATTAATTTAAGACTTTTAAACATAGTGCTTTACAGTATTTCTGTTGTGATTGGGAATTCTGATAATACCAAGTAGCTATATAAATATCGGCAGTCAGGATGTCGGAGAATATACAACTCTTTCTATTGTGGAGATATTGTTCGTCGACATTTCTAGGATTCTCTAAACTGTCTGTGCCAACACAAATCCCAATTGAAAAAACAACCAAATTCTTCAAGCTATGTTCCATTTGAAGGTAAAGTATATGGTTGGATCGAACTCAGTACGATCTTTTCTCTCTTTCTTGTTTGTAACATTTACATATGTTCTCAGAAACTCAGCCGCGATTGTCCTGCTGGTTCGTCAGGATAGTCGCGAAAGGTAAAATATTGGCTGCGAGGTCGCCGAGAATTGTCGGCGACATCGCAGCGACATCGCAGTGAAGTAGCACTGAGCTCGCTGTCCTTAGCGAGTCGCCGACAATATATCGCGAGTCGCGATAAGGTCGCCAATAGATAGCACTGAGGTCGAAACGCTCGCGAGTTCTTCGCCACCTGTTCGCACCCTTAATGCGATCTGCGCGCTAGTGACGAACCAGCAGGACACTCGCGGCTGAGTGTCTGAGTTATTCCAACTACTATATTGATTATTAGAATGAAAACTTAGTTTACAGTTAGAAAGTAAATAAATTTCTCTTTGTACGCTCCATATTACATCTCGCGCCCCAATTTTATCTACGTGGATTATTTTCTTCACGCTTACATAGAACAGAGTGTGCAGGAATTTCCCGTGCATTTCCCTGCAATTTGTTTCGTACCATTTAAACGATTGATGTCCGGCGCTCCAATGGACGATAGCTTCTAGACCGCGCCAATGATCAGTCTACGAATAACAGTGGCTCCAGCCGGTGATCCCTTTTGTGTGTTTATAAGCTTGTGTACGTGTATGTTTATTCAACGCGTTTAACTTAATTCTATGTTGGACTCAAAGCCCATCTATTTCTCCTCTTTATTGTGTGTATTTTATGGGTTATCATAAATGTCTTTATTCTAGTTTATTCTGTTCTGAAGCTTGACTACAGTTGAGTTGAGATTAGGTGAACGGGTGACTTAGGTTGATATGGTACATAATTATGTGGATGATTGTGCTGTAGTTTCCTGACTGTCTAAGGCAGACCACATCGCAGTTAGAATCAGTCCATGTGAGCTTCCCCGCTCAACCATTGTAAATAAGGTGCACAGATCCTTGGTCTTCTTAGTTGTATTTGAGTTACTTTTGCTCTTTAAGGCAGAATAAGCCCGAACACAGAGTTCGTTTTGTAGTCTTTGATTATTATCTGTGTTTTTGACCATAAAAAGTCTATTTTTATTTTAATAAATTGCTTATTTGATTGATTAACATCTTATTATTGGCTACGATTCATTTTAAGGCCTAATTATCATTCCATACATTCATATAGGAACACAGTAAAGCATATTGCAATTTTATTCGAATACAAAAACAATTTACAAATTATTGCGGTATTTTTAAAGTTATCCTTGTTAATCAACTTGGTAAAAGTTGACGAAATCAATCGTAACATTGCTATTTACAAATAAATTCTCCTTTGATCGATTCTGAAACATTCACTTCAGGCGACTAACCGAGTTTTACGAACTATTTGTAATATTTGTTTCTTATCTTTCCGTTTCTAAGAGCCGGTTGCCCAGGAGGCTGACTAATTAAAACTACACAAATTCGTAAGCAATATAATTATACGATTGGAGCTCAATACTCGATGCTTAATAAGGTATTTTAGAGTCATCAACCTCAAACAACTAAAGTAAATCATGCTCCCATGCAATTCTATGCTGGTTCAACATTTGTTTTCATGTTCGATTACATTGAACATATTAACGTTCGTCTAGATAAAGATCTCAATGAAAGTATATTTATATACTGAAGATCTCTCCTATCCACCCCTCACTATAATATAAGTTTTCCTTGCAAGTAGTACTATGATTCGCTTTAACATGTCAACCTTAGCAGTAGTTATCTAACCTATCTTCCATGGAAAAATTTCTTAAAAATAGTTTCTTTTCCTTTTCTTTCACTCTTTCTCTTTTCATTCTTTGTTTAAACGAAACTGTTTCCAGAAATCATCGACAAATTCAATAATGGCTGTCTTATCTTCAAAGATTTCCATATTTGTAGTATGTGTGGAGACAGTAGCACATTAAAGTATCTATTGTAAAAGTTCTATTGTCTTCAAATTATAAAGATAAGGAGTTTGCCACATTTGATTTACAATTTTAAACATTGGCCGTTGCACCAAAATATTACAGATCAATCAGAAGCAAATGATTCTGAAACCTTCGAATAATGCCTGTCTTGTGAAAATACAGTAGTAGCGAAATACGGCTATTCAGATAAAGGAAATTCGCAAATCAATAAAATTTATGAACCAGTGTAATAACGGATTATATATTTAATTTGCTTATATTGTTATTGCTCTATGAACAGAGCATGTTTTAATAAATATTTCAGTCTTTTAAAGTAGTTAATTCATTTTTTCATCTGTTCCTTGTATACTACAAACGTATGTATTGTCTGTTGATTTACACTAAATAGGGCGTGGTTTGATTTATGCTCTTTTTGCACACAGTTATGAGGGCGGGGCAGACACCACACTAGTATAACACAAGAGAGCACACTTTCACGGTCGCTCAACAGAAATAAAAGTTCTATAAAACTTCAGGATATGACGATTGATTTTCCAAACAGAAAAGTGTTATGAAATAATAAATAAAATAGAAAGCACAATAACTACTTAAAAATAACAATAATGTGGTCCTTCTACTAGGTACGCTTGGTGCCTTAACATCAACAAGGATATTTCATTCTTGCAGAGCGGGAGTAGTCAACTCTTTTAATTGACTGTAATAATTTTATTGAAACTATTAGACCGGAACACGGTGAGGGCCTAAGATTGCTTCCTTCCTCTAAACGGCACTATTTGTATATCTATTTTTATGCAAGAACAGAAACTACACAGATGTCTGGGGTTCAAAGTTATTGTGAAATTTACTATATGTGTAGCACTAGAGTATATAATTGTTCTAGCTGTCTAACAAATTGGTTAGTTAAATTATAGAGTTGATGAAATATCATGAACCGTCATTGGACAGCAGATACGGGCGCTGTATCACTATGGCAATGGTACTGGGTTACTGTAGTGCGCCGCTGGCTTTGTGCCAGACTTACTGTAGCATAAAAAATAGGAAGGGGTTTCGTTTCCAATTTTTGAATATACCCGGATTCCTGGGTTACCCGGGTATTTGCAAACTAGTATTACCCGGGAACACGGGTTATTCTTCGACGGTTATTGTTTGCCGATGTATTTTTGGAACGTTTTCTCCGTCTATCTGATACGAAAAATGTCAAATTATGCTTTTTGAGATTGTGTTCATAGTGGTAAACAATAAAAAGACCGTGTATTCCATTTATGCATATTTCATTATCCTGACATCAGGGTACTCACTATAAGGAATCCGCCAGAACGTACACCCCCATATAGAGCGAACAAACCAGAAAGTACCTAAATAGCATTTTTGTATATAAATATTATTTCTAACAAACTATTTGATTATATCAATCCGAACTTACACTAGATAGTTTATCAGCAATAAGTCTTTGCTGATACTTCTC
>JAQGAV010002354.1:0-16124 GCA_034691345.1 Phasmarhabditis papillosa
TTTCAGAGAAAAATTACCTTTAAGTTTTAAAAAGGGGCACAGTCCTTTGACCCCACTGCGGCCGTTGGCGACCCGTGAAAACTGGCCTGGCTTGAACACAGTTCAGCAACTATGTTACTTGTTAATTAGTTTGTTGGTAGCAGGGGTGGGTCGGGCCGGCCCGTGAAATTTTAATTTTCAGGCCCGGGCCTTGCACATTTTTGAAACATCGGCCCGGGCCGGCCCGCAACTTTGCCAGCCCTGGTTGGTAGAAATAACAGGTAGGGCTGGCACACACACTAGATTACGTGTCAAAGCATTTTCTAAGAATACAAATCCGACTTCGCATATTATTCTTGAGATTTCGAAAAATAACTTTCAGTTGAGCGAGCAATGTTTCAATTCAGTAACTAACATATACCAGGAGAATTATCTTCCACTTCCTATGTATATGATCAAAAAGCCAGCAATGCGAAAAGATAACAACAAGCCAAACACATCGATTAAAACAAGTTCGGTAAGATTTTAAGACAACTATTTTAAGGCATATGAGCCTTTGGAAAAGAGTATCACCAACGAAAAATAATCACCTGGCACTCGGTAGAACACTCTTGCCAATTAACAGATCTCGGACCAATAGCACAGGTTGAATTTGAATTTTCCGAAACACACGAATAACATAGCACAGAAAATACCCTTGGAAGAAACACGGCAAGCGCGCAGCGTCTTAACATTCTGGATGTCGCTACTTCTACCCATCCAAGATCAATATCAAGTCCCCCAATTCAATTACAAATAGCAAGTAGCACAACAACATCTTATTGGAATAAAAGGAAGAGCGCGTACAACAAACAACATTAACGAAGTCCATTTAAAGCTTCAGCTTGGTGCGTCTCCAGTGGCGTCTCTTGGCATTATACTTGATCTGAAAACGAATGAATAAACAGGAGAAACTAATTGCAATAACTTACAGTATTTCCGGTCTTCATTCTGAACCACTGGGGCATAGGACGATTTTGCTTCTGCTTCTTAGCGAGCTTGCGCTTGATGAAGAATTTCTTCAAGGCTGCCATACCCTGTAAAATCAATGATAACTTAAATAAATAAGGCCGAACCAGGAAATGGTTCAAACCAAAGAGATACAAGCGCAATAACGCAAAAATTATAAAATATCAAAGGAATCTAATCGACTAAATTCATTGAGCAATAGTACATTTAGCTAGGTTTTCCCTTCCACGTCTTTCTGTGGAATGTGTCGTCCGAATAAGATTGCGTAGGAAGCCTTTTCATTTGTCTATATGGAGCTTGACCCAAATCTGGCTGGGGAAATAACTTCATCAGCTTATTAAACTGCGCATTGGTCATATTTCCACTGCCACTATCACCGAGAGCGCCCTAAAATTTTGACATAACCAAAGAACACCAATGAACAAAGAACCTTTTTAGCAGCTTCCTTGAACTCCTGGGCAACACGTTCAGATTCGTGAACGCAATCCATATACGAACTGTGTTGTCTTGCACACGGTTTGTCATCAAATTCCCATTTTTTGAGACATCCAAATAAAGCTTGTAATTCTTGGGTACACGAAGATCCTGGAAAAGAGAAAATTACTAAACAAGCAGTGAAAATTAAACTAACCTAACGCTTTTGCCTTCTTTTCGTTTATCTTATTCTTTGATGCAAGTGGCAATATTTCAGAGAACACAGTAATTTTGGGATAAACCCTACGGCCATTGGCTAATGCACTTTCTTTTAATAAAGGATTTGAAAAAAGCATGAAAATTCCGTGAAAAAAGCAGGAAATTGGGATTTTCCACTATATTCGACTTTCTGAATGGACAAGAGGTGATACGGTCCTAAAATAAGTCATGGTAATCGTTGCGAGATCCAACAAATTGGACACTTGCCAGCTACTTATGAATAGAGCGCAAAGGACAGATGTTTTCAAAATTCCTCTAAACTTGACTACAAATTTTTTTGATAAACCTTTTTGTCCATAGTTATTTAGTCTATTTAGATATATTATTACCATTACTAATTATAGATGTCGACGGCAGGTGCCGTACTTACAGCCGAAGAGCGACGCCAGCGTCGATTGGCCAAAATATTGGGCGATTCGGATGGTCGTATAAACAAAATTCTTGGTGGACCTGACGGTGGTACGTATTAACATTTTTCAGTACTTGTATAATCAGATATTTTAGTAGAGAATCGAAAAGCACCTGCCATGGAAGGCGGTGATTTTCAGTCTCTTGCTACGCCATCAGTATCAGAATCATTGGTAGCAGCGCCATTGCACACTCTTCGTTCAGGTTGTTTTACTATTACTATATTTCTTATTTTGTTTTTAGACAATGATTCATTCACATACAAACTGTACTCAAGCAAATTTATATCACTCTTCTTAATTGCTTTATATGGTAAGAACTAATTTGAACTATAATAGTTTTTGTATGAGGTGTTTTAGCGCTTTCCTGTCAAATAATTCACTTGAATGATGTTTCCTTTAATATAATTCTTCCTTGGGTAATTGGATATTGTATCCTGGAATATTTCTTCGTCAAGGTAAGTTCCGTAGAGTTGCTTGAAACCATATATTTCTTCAGGATTGTCGATCACTGAATGCAGATAACCAGCTTATGCAAATGTTATTCAACATAGTCCCAGTTGAACATAGTCGAAGTGCCCTATTCCAGAATATGGGTGAGTCCGTTTTTCTTGCCTGAGTAGAGCTCTCAATCGTTTACTTTGGAAATCTCGCTACGCAACTTTTTTTTGAACATTCACCTGCACATGTGAGCTAATCTTGATGCTAATGTAGAATATCCGTCCCATATGAGTATAGCTGTCCTGTCGAACAGTACAACGTGCTGTGTTTTCCGGATTACAACCGTCTGAAAATATTTAGCCGTATCATGGAAATATAACCGTCCTGATTTCTAATGTACAGTATATTTGTCAGTCGCCAACAGAAAACAGTTTCTGTATGCGGAATTGGAACTTTTAATTTTGGCATGGATGTGTCTGCATAATATAATCTGTGGAAATATCATACTAAGCTCATGTGTAGCAATATGATCTTTATACACCCGAGTTTTCACCCACTAACGTGACGGACTGTTAATTAGGCAACGGCATCCCGGCTTAGTAGGACTCTTCCAGGACTCCAGTATGTTATTCAGTTACACACAAGTGGGACGGCTTTTCTATATCAGGGCCCTGCTCTTGCGTACACGAATTAGCAAACTGAAATCCAACCAATCTTTTCAGGCTACATCACCTCTTTCGGGAAAACTTTTGCTAGTGATTCAGGCTTGATGATCTCCTGTTATGTAGTATTTCATTCACTTTCTGCGATATTGTAAATTGTTTCAAAATAGAAAACAAATAAAAAATTTTTTATTCTATTATACACAGTTCTATAATGTGATCTAAGCGAGACATAAAAAATTCCTCCCCTAGTTTGGACACAACATGGTCCAGTGAGTCACCACCGGACATGAAGTCGGCAACGTTATTCATCTGCAGTTGTATCCTGTGATCCGTCACACGGTCGTGCTGGAAATTGAATGTTCGGATCTTTTCTGCCCGTGCTTTCGATCCAACCTAAATGAAATGACTTAGCAAGCAGGATTCTAAAATAAATACCTGTAGTTTTCTATCTGATGATAACTTTTCAGTCTGCGTTTCTACTTTCTGCTGCATTAAAATAGCTGCAAGACGTTTATATGCAATCTAAATAGGAGCAAATACAGTTATTTAAAAACAAAATTACCTGAATATTTAGATGTTGGAAACGTTCATCCATGCAATGAACAGCAATACCAGTCTCCTTGTGAGTCATACGTACAGCCGTGGATCGCTTATTAACATTTTGTCCTCCTGGACCGGACGCTCTCATGGTTTCAATTTTCACAGAATCGGATGGAACAACAACTGATATCTAATGAACTTAACAAAGCAAAATTCAACAACTCACTTCATCGGGTTCAGGGAGTACCGATATACTTGCAGTACTGGTATGCATCCTCGATTTATCCGTTAGAGGAATTCTTTGCACCCTGTGTACGCCAGCTTCAAACCTGCAGGAGATGTAGCACTGTTTCTTTAATTAAACGTACCGCAAATTCGAATAAACTGATTCACCAGATATTGCTATGAGAGCACTTCTTACACCCCCAAGAGCAACATCTTCCAATTGTAAGGGTTCCCACTGAAAGAAGAAAGAAGTTGCAAAATAGTTATAACAATGACTACCTTCCAGCCGCGATAATAGATGTACTTCTTATACATCTCCAGGAGTTCACCGGTAAATAACATGGCTTCCTGACCTCCAGCTCCACTGAAAGTAAGATAGTTGGAATATGCAGAGATGGGGAGAAAAAAACCATGTAAACTCCATTTGACATTTGCTTATTACATCAGTTTCAGTAAGAGGCACGACGGATTTCGCTAGGGCGTCTATCAATCCGTCATATTGATCACTTAAGGAGCTGTATTCATTCTTGGCTATCTGCTTTAGTTCTTCATCATTTTCACCTGAAACGAGTCTGTTATCATTTGGACCAACAGAACACGACTAACTATTTGCGAACTCCTGCAACTGCTGTAGTTCCTTTTGCTTTTCATCCATTGTCCTATGATTTGCATCTACTGATTCCCAGTAGCTAATCAACTTGCTGCTGGCCTGACGTTCACCATTTTTAGCCTAAAATTGAGTAATGTAAAACAAGTATAGAATCATAGGCTTACCTTGACTAAATTGACGGCTACTTCTCCAAAAAATGAATTAGCCTTCTCCGAGACTATGATATCTCTGTATACTGACTTGGCTAGCCTAATGGATAATCGGAACATGGTTTATTAGGGCTAAACTAAGATGATTCCCGTTCAGTAAATTTCTCTTTAAATTTCTTTTTTTAGCCTGCTGCATTTTCAACGCTGCGTACGAGCCGGCCTGTGGGTGGCAGACAACTGCAAAGTTCAGAAACGAGATTATTTTTAAAATATACATTTTATCAAGTCGGACCGTATCTCCTGTTCAAAAAAGTTGTCCGGTCGGGTCTGGACGTCCTGATCGCCTACTTAGATTTGGCGTGGATATACGCTAGCAACCATATAGAATGTAAGACCAAGTAAAATATACAAATAATTCCAACAAAAATGGTCCCAGATTGTAGAAATGTATGGTTTCTCATATGTGTTTTGCTCAAATATATATTATCTTAAGTAATGTCTGGGCTATAACGAATGAGGAGTTTACATTAGCTAGACTCGGACCGGGCTATATTGGTATGTTTCTAGATTTTAGCCTAGTATTGATGGGTAAAAGACAATTTTAGACAAATACCGTACATACTTAGTCCTTCAATGCATAATATATCTTAAAATACTGTTTATTCGTAATTTTCTGAAATTTCTTCTTTACACAAGTCGAAGGAAATAAATGTTATTCCCAAATACTTCAAAACTCTCACGGCTTCTTTCTCATCTAAGCAAATTTCTCCCATTCTAAGAAGTAGAGCCCTCTTAGCATATTTATTAATAGCAATTGAGGCCTCCCCAACGGCCAAATCTTCCCTAGGAGAGTCCAAAGAGGTTTGTTAGTAAATAGTAGAGACAATGACAACTGTCCGATCCGAACAAGACCTGTAATCCTATTGGGTTTATGAGTATTGTTTTTAAACATTCATCTGATTGTAAGGTGTTTCGAGCCAGCCCGCACAACTTATATAGAACCAAAGGGTTTTAGGAACATAGTCCGAAACAGGCAGGCCAAGCCGGGCAGGACCAAACATTTATAAAAACGGACCGGTGTGAGCGGCCTCAAAATTTGAAACCCAGGCCGGGCCGGCCGGATAACCACCTTTGGTTGATCCTAGTAAGAATCTTACTGTAAGATGTTAGTTTGTTTAAGATGGAGTCTTCTAACTTGGTTGCGGACAAAATTGAGAAATTAATGAGCAAAACAACAAAAGAAGCTGATGAGAAGATAAACAATATAAAAACTAGCGGTTAGTTATAAATATTCTAAAATTTGTTACTCTATAAACTCTATAAATAACTGCACAAAATATGTATTTATGTTAAATGATGGAGTTGTTATAGTTAACCCCTGAGCATCCCTTATTCGGATAGAATACAGGAGTATATATTCTTAAGCTAAGGTATTCTATTAAATACCTACAGATGATTTCAGGAAGAATGTCTAGAACATCGTCCTCTTCAAGCGCATCTTCCAATAATTCAAGCCAGTTCAAGATGGGACCGAATAAGGCCGAGTTGGTACTGGTTACAGGGTTACTGTAACTGACAATTTCAGATGTGTTCCTGTCCCAACAAACACTCCCACTAGTGTATCAGAGAGTGAGCTGTCCATGCTGAAGACTAACAACGATAGTGAGTTTAAGTGCGCAGCGGCCCGTTTGTCAAAATTGAACGGTTTATTGACTACTGTTATGAACTATTTGTATGTCATAGCACAGCGTTGTTATACAAATAAGAATAGACAAATCGGTAGATTGGCTGTCTTTTCTTAAAAAGTACATTTATAACATCGCCTTTCTACAGGAAACTGTAATAAATCACAGCTATGGGTAGGAATTTATTCTTTACAGGATCATCCCGCAGTTCTAGAAGCGGATTTTCTTCCATTGGAGCATCGTCAATTCCATGTTAGTCCCCCTATAGGCTAGAGTAACCCATATTGCTTTAGTCTCTAATTATGCTACTGGCAATCAGCTGGCAGAAATGCCACCAACGGGTCTCGTATTCTTTTCCGCCGATGGCAAATACAAGATGAAGGTGGAAATGAATGAAAAAAAGGATATGGCCAAGTCGAGGTTGGCGGAGTCTGTGAGCTAGCCACAGAATAACTTATACCTGTTAATAACTACGGAAGAACCCTGAGTGTCCGGACAAACCTGCTGGCGGTGGGCCCGAAATCTAATCTAAAATAATCTGAAGCTAATTGTAGTCAATATCTTATTTTGACGACGAAATACTATAACAGTTGTGTGTGGTACGTCACCTACCACGCGAAACAGAAAGATTTGTTCATAATTAATCTTTCTCCGAGCTAATAAGAGTATATAATACTATTAGAAGCACTACTGTATCTATGTAGCTTCTCCTTCTTAACCTACCTAAATCCCCCGTTTCAGGGTTCCATTCAGTTCAATTGATCATTCTCAGCCGAAACCTAAGGCGGTTTCTTTGTCTGGCAGTGTATCAAGTGTGCTCAGCACTCCGGCAAAATCGGAAGAAAAGGTGACAAACTCTATCTGTCGGATTAGGTATAGAAACATACCCTAACAGCTAGGTGGTAGCGGGACCCCAATTTGCGGGACCCCTAAAAAAATTTTCGACTAGGCGGCACCCCAGGGAGATAGAACTGCTCAAATACTACAGAATGAAAAAAAAAATTATATTATTTTATGAAAGTGGGGGGTCCCGACGGCCCTTCTAGCAGTCTGCCGACCATACCGTCAAAAAACGTGTTTTCCACATATTGCAGAGGTTGTATCTCATGAAAGAAAAAAAATATCAATTAGGCGGCACCCCAGGGAGATAGAACTACTCAAACACTACAGAATGAAAAAAAAAATTATTTTATTTTATGAAAGTGGGGGGTCCCGACGGCCCTTCTAGCAGTCTGCCGCAACTCACTTTGTTAAACTGAAAAAAAGCTATTTCTCACAAAGTAACCACCTGGAATCAAAAGACCGGACTATCGCGAAACAAATCACTACTTCAATCATAATTCATTAAAAAAAGTCAAAATATTCTTGTTCTTGGGTAGCGGAATAGTTTTTTGTGATACTTGACGTCTTTTACTTGATTACTGGTTTTGGCTAACACATGCTGCTAGATTATGTTACACCTGTCGTTGTTTGCATATACACTGATTATTCTTTCCCAATTAAATAATTTACATGGGTATGATCATATTTATTTTAAAAAATACAAAATTAAATTAAATACAGTATAAACTTCTACCAGGTCCATGGCACTTTTCTGAAAATATACAAGTATACAACAATTTTGCAAAGTTGGAAATTTTTGGTATTTCAAGGATTTTCAAAAAATTCCGGCCTCCCTAGCGGGAGGCCGGCTAATTTTTCCCTTTTTTTCGGGACCCTACCCGGCAATTACCAGTGTCTGTTAGGGTATGTATAGAAAACTACAGCATTGATCCGAGGCTCCTACTCAAGCTTCCTTAGAAACTAGCTTCAAAAAAAAACTTATTCTGAAATTCATAGAGTTTAGCTTAGTCCGTTTTAAAGGGACTGCGACAATTTTCTGAAATATCTATTCTTTCAATATGTTTGGATAGCAGTCGCATTTTCGTCCTTGGCGATGCTATAGTACTCGAATACAAACAATTTTGGATATATACTTCCTTAGAACTTTTTGATAATCGGAAAATTCTTTTTCTTTTGGGACGCTATGTGAAAAACCGTGTCACGTCCCTTTAATAGCTAGACTGCAAGCGCTGTTTTTAGTTTACTGTGCTGATGGGCTGCCTCGTGAAATTCTACCCTTTTCTAATTTCTCGTCTCGTTATTAGTAACAGTTTATATCTATTTTAGGTGTTGTTGGTCACCGCAAAGGAAACCGGCATGGACAAAAGTTCTAGATGTTCTAGCAAGATTACTGTCTGTAACAGCACTCGCATTGGGTAGGTTATCTTTGTATCTCACTCGGGGTCGGGATGTTACGGGCCCGCCCGCGTCGAGCTGAAACTTTTTGACTACGGACTGATACGATCTCACAGACTTTCGTTTTAGGACCAAGATTAGTCTGGTGGATGGAGGTCGCAAGCATTCGCTCCGCCTTAAGGCCGCGCTTGTTAATGATAAACTAGACACTCTGGTCATTAACGGAAAGAATATTAAGTGAGTTTTAAGTTACGAATATAATAATAATAATAAGTATGAACGGCTATAGACAAATATATAATAATCGTTTAGACTGTCGCAGTGAATTTTATAGAAGAAAAAAATGGAAAGAAAACGGTCAATTTTAACATTTCAATCGATTTTCCAGCAAATAAATGTATTACTAGATTGTTTCATTGAGTTGTTAACAAAAGAGTTAATATAATGAAATATGAACCTTTTGTTATAAACAGGATGAATAGATTAACGATATGAGAGATGAATTCGAAAAATGCTACTATAAAAAGGCGGCAACACCTCATATTGCCGCCTCTATGGGCACGGTTCAAATCCAATTGGCTTGAAAACTGAACTAAAATTATTTGAACGAAAAGAATAACATTTGGAAAAATGTATGCAGTATTGCAAAAAAGAAAACTAGGTTTAGCTGGTTCAAACATTTGAGTTACTGTTGCTTACTTTACTGAAAAATAGTAGCAATTTGTATATATCGATCGATCTATCCAACTTTAGAAAACTACCCATAGGTTTAATGCTTTTTGGGCTGTATGTCTTTAATGTCAGATTAGGAAGACACGGCTCGTATCGGATGTCAACTGTCAGCCGAATATTGGTATCCGCCAACTAGATCCCGGAGGTTCCAACAGATCACTTATTATTCTCATCCTTTTCTAACATTCATATTTGTCTATTTTCATTTCAGATACCGTTTCGTAACCAGCGGATACCAACAAAAACTAGTCGAAATAGTAATGTCCTCTCGTCAAATTTCGTAAAAATAAAGCTAGCATCGTAATCTTCTATTTGTCGTCCAAACTATTTCATTCTGAACATGATCTTGTTAAAACTAGTCATCCTCGAGCGAGTTAAGCTATGAACGTTAACAGAATCCTGCAAACCAATATTTTGAAGGATTACATCTTTTACACGTGATCGTTATTAATTCACTCAGCAAGTTCTATAGAAATTTATTAATTCATTATGAGTTGGTGAAGCAATCACAAAAAGGCTACAATAATACAAACCAAATAGTTTTGGACCGAACATAGTAAAGCAAAAAGTAAAATGACTAGCGAAAGAAAACCTAGTCTGTACTGAGATGTGGTGCCGATCACTTATGCCTTGAATCCTTCCAATTTAGACTTGGTTACATCGAACACCTTGCTCATCATTTCTTTTTGTTCCTTTAAGATAAAACCAATTAAACGTCCACAATTTTCAAATATACCTGCATGTGCGTATACTTGTTTCCAGTAGCAGGAGAGGCAGATGGTGTTCTTCCGGCATATCTCAGACCCCTACCATCGGGTGACAAGAGTGAATTAAATCGTGGTTGCACGAAAGTCCACGCACCCATATTCTTGTGCTCCTACAAATACATAGTAGATAAAGTTGGGGGAGAAACCATACCTCCTGGGCCCATATTAATTCTGCACCAGGGTATTTCCTACATTCTTCTTGAATTAGATCGTAGGGGAATGGAGAGACCTGTTCGACTCTGCAGATTGCGACATTATTTTCCTTCTCAACATGTTTACGAGCAGCAAGGAGGTCATAGTAAACTTTGCCTAATAAATAAGTCAGACATAAATGTTTTCCTACACATGGGGGTTGGGATTTGATTTTTTCGGCTATTTGAAAAATGGGTTTTTCTTGTAGCTATTATTGTTTTCTTAATGTTGTTTTATAAATATTCGTAAAAGAGCCTAATACAAAGATTGAAAAAATTGATGTTTTTTCTGGTCTAATCCGTTTTTCGAACCTGAATCTTAATATTTTTAAATTACTTTTCTTTTATTCTATGTGTCCTAAGTTATCTCATGAATTTTTATGAAAAAAAGAAAAGAAAGTAATTTGAATCACAGGAAAAGCGTGAATCACAAGAAATTAAGAAAAATCAGAAAAAAATTTTTTTTTACCAACTCCCAACCCTATCTACACACCTGTGCAGAAAACCAATCTTTGCACGTTTGAAGTATCCATGGATGGAGCGCCGGTCTCAGGAATAATGCGCCGGAAATGGGTTCCCGGTAAAAAGTCTTCAATTGGCGATCGAGCCATTGGATGTCTCAAAAGTGACTTTGGCGACATCACAACAGCGGGCTTACGGAACGGCATAGTAACCTATAAATCAAATTTAGATTGTCAATGATAATAATAAAAACCTGTCTGCGGAGTAAATGATAGATGTTTGCTGGGGTGGTGCAATTGGCAACGATCCAGTTGGTATCATGTAGTTGCTGAGCCTCGAATGTTCCTCCGAAGGCAGTTTTCTAAACAAATAAATAGATATTGAATGAACAAGAGGCTTACTTCCAAATCAATTTGATCGTCCTCATTACACATTTGAAGGAACCTTTCAGGGCGACACGACGAATGCTCTGGACCCATGCCTTCGTATCCATGAGGAAGGAGCATAACCAGACCAGATTGACGAATCCACTTGGACTGACCTACAATCAATGTATACCTATAGAAGAGGAAAATTAGTCTACCAGATGAAATAAATTGATCAATAATACATTGAGCAGTATTGGCGAAGTCTCCAAACTGAGCTTCCCAAATTACAAGGGAGTTAGGATCAACCATTGAATAGCCTAAAGACAACGAGAAATTAACATCAAACGATAAACGAAAATACCTAATTCGAATCCAAGTACGGCGTATTCAGACAGTGAAGAGTTGCACACTGTGTACTCAGCCTGTCCTTCACTTAAATCGTTGAGCGGATTGTAAATCTTCTGGTCGACTTTCTGATCGTGAAGAACGTGATGTCTATGAGAGAATGTTCCTCTTTCGACATCTTGTCCTGAAAGTCGAACGTGGGTTCCTTCTTTCAACAGGGAGCCGAACGCTAGAGCTTCTCCGATAGACCAATCCACCTAAACAAACCAATCAAAACTCTCAACAGGTATAGTACTAACCGAATTATCGGCCACCATTTGTTTTCGGCCCTTAAGAGTACGCTCCAAACCACGGTGAAGATTGAATCCTTCTGGCACGGAGCTAAATTAAGAGACAACGTGGTGCCAAAGTTGGTTGCAATGTTACCTGAACTTGTCGATGATAGTGTTTATCTCCTCTTGTTCAATTCCAGTTGATGGTAGCTAAAATAAGCATAATTGATATTTCTGAAGATTTATGATTGATACCTTGAGAGGATCGCGCTTCTTGAAGAAGTCATCCCACGGTGAATCTAACCAGTCTCTGTTACGAACAAATGTAACCTTCTGTGCGTTCTCATATGCATCTTCCAAAATCTGTCCATACTTTGTAAACTCCTCCTAAAAAATACAAACAATCTATTTAGGTTTAGGTAACTATCAATCAAACCTTGACATATTGTTCATTAGCGACACCATCGCTGATGATCTGTTCCTGGTATTTTTCGAGAGCAGTTTTTGTCTGTTTGATCTTCTGATACATAAGGGGCTGAGTGAACATGGGCTCATCAAGTTCATTGTGACCATGTCTAAATGATAAAAATAGGGAGATAAATATATATAATAAACCTTCTATAGCAGACAAGGTCGATAATGACGTCTTTCTTGAATGTCTTTCTCCAATCAGAGGCTACATTGCAAACGTGCATCACTGCCTCTGGATCATCAACATTTACGTGGAAAATGGGGCAGCCAACGACACGTCCAACATCCGTACAGTAAGGAGATGATCTAGATGTAGCTATAATCGCAGTATCTACTGTCTCAAAACCTGCTACTCCTGGGATCAGTAGTAAAACCAATTTGATTGTTGACGACGATGTGAATAGCGCCGGAAGTGGTATAGCTGGGTAGATCTCCAAGATTGAAGGTCTCCAGCACAACCCCTTGCCCGGAGAAAGCAGCATCACCATGCATTAGAATTGCCATAGTTCTGTCGCATTTGTTGTCACCAGCATAGAAAGCTTCTGCACGAACCTGTTGAGATCAGGTAATTGTGAAAAGTGAAAAGTTGTTACCTTTCCCTGAACAACAGGATCCACAGCTTCCAAATGAGATGGGTTCGCAACAACGGCAATCTTTACATTTCGTTGGGATTGTCTATTTAAACGCTCGATACACACTCCCAAGTGATATTTGACATCACCAGAACCTATTAACATATAATTTTATTAAAAAATACAATAAAACTTAGTACCTTCATCAGCAGGTTCAAGTGTTGAGAATTGTGACAAAATTGTTGAAAGTGGTTGACGACAAACATTGGCCAGAACATTCAAACGCCCTCTGTGTGGCATACCGATGACAACAGAGTCGACACCAAGAGAAGAGGACGAATCGATGACCTAGAACAATCAGTTTTAAGGTAAGCAATATATATTACCTGTTTGATTGCAGGAATCAAAACTTCGCAGCCTTCGAGTCCAAAACGTTTCTCACTTGGCCACTTCTTTGCCAAGAACTCTTCAAACTTGGTGGAACGAATAAGCCGTTTGAAAAGAACCTAAATAAATTTAATCAAAAAAGGTGTCACTTGATTGTCTACCTTCTTCTGGTCGTGTGAAAGTTCGGTGACACGAGGAGCCTCAAAACGCTGTCTGATCCAGTCCTGTTGTTCCAAGTTGTTGAGGTGCATATATTCTATTCCAGTTGCTTTACAGTAAATTTGCTAAAAATCAAATATATGAATGGCAGATGAAATGCAAATATACTCACCTTCAGTCTGTGTATAATTTCCCGCAGAGTCAAGCTTTTTTTCTCTCCGCTGATGAAGGTTGTGGGTGGAAGGAGGAACTCGCGATCGAGATCACGTTCACCGAATCCATAGAAAGAGAGCTCGAGCTCGGGAGGGATAGTATCATCCAAATCGGCACTATTGATACCCAAAGGATCCAAGTCAGCTATATTATGTCCGCGAGTCTAGCAAATAGAAAAATGAACTATGAAGGAAGATCTAGTATACCTGATAACTGCGGATCAGAAGTTGAATCTTCAGATGATCCGAAATTGACTGAACCGATGATGACGAGTCAACCGCAAGACCCCTAAACAATCGCATGAGGTGTGAACACATATTTAAAACATTTATAACTGCAAAAAAACATTTTGTCAGTAACAATTTGGACAAATGTGTGTTAGAATAGAATTGTAAGAAAAATCTGAGGCACGCTATATACCTGCCCATCCGTTCTGATAACGATGGCGTAGCTCTTTAAATGTTAATAATAAATTATTGAAAAATACAACTAGAAATAGTACCCAGCGTGAACAGCAGGTAACTGTCCGCCATAGTTGAAGGAAGGCACAACTTGAGGTGGGGCTTGGAAGGCTTGTCCTGGACCAGCACCGGCTTCCACATTTCGGAAGTAAGCATCCCAAGATGCATGGACCGAAGAAGGATCGTGCTGCCAGGCGTCGTACATCTAAAATACCAAACAATTACTTACACAAATAATTAGTATGAATCGTTACCTGTTCAATGTATACAGAAGAAGATCCATTCATGAACTGTTCGTGCTTCACTGAAGCTGCGGCATTCGATTGCTGTCTCACCCAAAAGAGAAGAATTATATCATAAAATTCAATTAAGATAGTATACCTTCACCACAGATGTGGATTTCGCTGCATTCTTCACGGACGCATTTCTAGATGCAATCGAGACAGCTCTGCTAGGAGAAGCTAAACGGCACAATAACCCAGCACGATGCATGGGAACCCTGGTTCGTCCTGGAATATTTTAATTACTGAAGAAAATACACATATTGCTGAAGAAGCCAGAAAATGGAAAGAACGATTATATACATCATTGAAAGTTTTTGAATTTTTGTCAAAATTGCAGGCCAGATAAAATTCAATCATTTCACATCGTAGAGTATAAAAGATGCAGGAGATTGGGTGAACAAGACGGGCGGTGCATTGCAACTGGGTGTGCACAAACCAACCGGTTGCAACAAAAACAACTATCAAACAAAAACCAAATGATCTCTTATTTTAGAATCATAAACCAAATGATTTTCAGGGAATCATGTTCGCAACAGCGCGGAAAAACAGGATATCCATTGATTAACCGGAAAGTAGGACCGATTTTAAATATTACGAACACTGCGGATATGTCAAGTTTTTACCTATATATATTGCTCATTTTATGAATATTAAAACAAAATTTTAAAGAAAAACTTTAAAATAAATTGAATGCAAAAAATGCAAACATCCTATAGGCTAAAATGTCATTGGAGCGAACATCAAAGAACACTCAGCCGACCTTTAAGATTATGAAACAGTTGCCTATTCCTACAGTTTTTATCATTTATGGGAAATATGAAAATAATGATTGTATGGATCGATGTGGCCGTGCGGGATGCACCATTGGCCTCAAACTCAACGAGACCGATGACGCAATGCGCATGTGTCAAGCCAGCCCCCCGCGAACACTAAAACACAAACATACTACGAAATAGAGAATGTGCAACTATTTTTCGAAAATGGAAAGTATATCCCCTTACTCGAATAAACGTCAAGGTTAAAACTAGATGGTGAAGAATTTTTGGATGTTCAAATTGGGAATGAAAACCTGTCAGAGTGGGTCTGTCGACGACTATTTGTGTGACCACGATTACATTCCAACAGAGATTTAGGAAAAACCTGAAAGTAAAGAAATATCAAATTAATTTGAGAAGTGAATCAAATATATAAAACACAAGAATGCCAATACTATAACACCACAGATTGGGACACAATACGGACAACATCTGACCACGCAACTGGGTTGTAGCCAACCCCTAAGAACCCGCAGAAAAGTCCTTGAAGAAGAATCTCAAATCCCCAAGTTCAGACCGAAGGATCGACGAATTCTGGCGCCAAACATGTTTTTAAAAAATTAACAATTTTAAAACTTTATGTCAGCATTTTTAAGTTAATGAATCAATAATAAAATCTATCATTCATAATCAGTTATTTCACTTTCATGTTAGTTTTTATAAATTTTATTTATTCTTAGAAGCAACATGTTCTGCCTCAAAGCAACCTTGAATATGAATGGAAACATTCAAATCGACTGGACCGAGGTAAGATAATTCATTCCGTTTTCTATATGCAACCTATAATTGTAGAGCGCCCAGTTGACATCAGGTAAGGCCGAGGTGAGTCTCACTGTGAGTTCACCTCATGAAAGGCCGCCTGGTGAAGCGAGCTCCTTCAAAATCGAGTGGTCCCAGGTAAGACAACCCATTCCGTTTTCTATATACAACCTATAATTACAGAGCGCCACGTCGACACCAGGTAGGGTCGAGGTGAGTATCACTG
>JAQGAV010002355.1:0-16123 GCA_034691345.1 Phasmarhabditis papillosa
TGAGAAGCTCTAGGAATACTTTTAGTGGATTGAATAGTTTTGTTTAATCATCTTCTTAACTAAAAACAATGTCTATAACTTTATTTATAACAACTGCAAATATGTTTAATTCTACGGCACCCTCAACTTATGACAATCACCCAAGAACTGTTCATTTCACCTGAAAATGACGACTGCCTGTCCTACAATAAGAACTGAGTGATAGGAAACTAACGCTGCGAACGTAAACAGCCGACTAGCTCATGAAAACTTTTATGAGACAATGCTACTGAATAATTTTTGTCGGCTTTATATGCCCAGACTGTCTATAGATCGCGTTTATAAAAGTAGTAGCTTTTTTGTGCTGAGTGATCATTTCAAAGGTAGTTTAGGCTTGATTTAACCCCCGAAAGAATATTCATGCTATTTCTATAAACGTACAGACTGAATGTTTGTTGTGTGTTGTGTTTTGAAAGCTCAGAATGTGTTTTGATTCTGACACAGTAACTGTAATATGTGGTATTATAAAACTTGAATAAACCATTTTCCATTGAATAATAGACCATATTTTACTGTTTTGATAGATGTGTTAGATAGATGCCCCACCAACGTTTATTAGCACCTGGATTTCGTTAAGTTACCGTTACACCTGATAAATATTGGAAAAATAATTGACGTTAACGTAAACGTTTTAAAGAAGATGAGGTGCACTGGGCGACAAATTTAAGTGAAATTTATTGTGACCGGCTGTGCAGAATTTCTGCCCTCTTCTTGTTCATTTAGTGGTATTGTATTATTTATTAGCCTGTGTAACATGTTTACATATTTTGTGATTGATGTACGAGCTTTTAGTTCATTAACCACACATTCCGTATGCAATAAAGTCTGTTGAACGGTTTCGTCAGTTGTATTATAGTCAGCGCCGAGAGTAATAATAGAGTTTCACTTGAGAGTAGGACAAGTTACTTGCAAAGTACAATAATGAACGGAGAGTAGCCGCCAGGCTGGCGCATGGCTCGCAAAAGGGGCTCAGACGAGCGTTGAATCCTTCACGCTCCATCTTACGCTTGGTGCTGACTATATATCTTAATAATAGTAGATTTCTTCGTCACTCGTATCACAATAATAGTAGATTTCTTCGGCGACGCAGGGTTTTGGCCATTCATTCAGGAATCTTCTGAGCAAAGACGGCTCATTTCTAGCAACCACTCTTCGGATTTACAAAACATGAGTTAAGTAAGAAGCTGGTTTCCTAAGCCTTCTGCAGCTACGGGGTGTCGAAGCCACAACATCAGATCCTCACGGATTCAGAGGCCGCTGCTCTAACCACTAGGCTAAGATACCGGCATAGCATTGTTTGGTTCCTATAATTGTATTCGTATTCCGGCACACTTGAATACCATTCCAGAGAATCTATTATATTTAATTGGTTTCAATTATTATTAATTCTTTTTATAAGAACTTTTGTTGTTTTCTGAAAAGATATTTGGAATTTTACAATTATACCAGACCTAATTATTAGAAATAATGTGAAAGTAGTCATTAAAACGTCATGCTTCATCCCTTTATTAGATTGTTTTCAAATAGTTTGAACAGGGCGTCGAATAAGGACTGCGGACATTTGGCTCCCATTTGTATTAGAGCGCGTTCACCGCTAAAGTAAAACTATAAAAATGGCAGCGATAGCGCCGCTTAGGCACCCAGAAGCCTAGTGGCTGATTCAGGGTTAGTATACTATTTATAAGAAAGATAAACTATATACAAAATTGAAGTATTTCATCCAGGATTTATCGCGCTCTAATACTAACTTTTGGGAGCCAAATATCACTGCAGCCGTCGAATAAACGGGAATTGTCATTGGAGCACGACTTGCTAGCCAGCTTACCTTGTAAGTAAAGTTAGCCACAGGATCAACCCCGAATTCCAATCTCGAAAAATGGATGGCCAATCTCGTTTTCTGAATGCAATAATTATATTATGTAATCCCGGTAAACCTTCGGCACTCGAGGATAACTTCATATAACCCCAAGTGTGAAGACTAGTACAGTCCATAACAAAAAGAAGACTGCAGTGCGCGGTGTTTTGTAAGGTTTGTAAAATCGCTCGTTCTGTGATAAAATTGAAAAACCATTATATGGTTCGATGCGCTATTTGTTGTTTGATGTCTGAAAAATATTTTTGTACTAGTTTTATCGTGTTTGTATCGTGTCCATGAAAAGACAAACACGCAATTGCGGAAGCCTATATATACCACCGCGCTATGCGATCTTTTGTTTGTTATAGACTATATAATAAGTTGAAAAAAACTTATTTGTACATACTCTTTGAAGACGTTTTAACCGTGATACGTTTCAAAACAGTATGACTGCTTTCAATTGTTTTCAGTACCATAAACCGTCTTACTAGAAAAGATGAAAGAGTTGTTGGTTGCGTAGTCAAAATAAACAGTAATAATGCAGTGGTAAAAACTATAGCTTTGTATATATATGCTCTGAAATTTTGCGAAAAAACGAAAATATAAGCAAAAAACCCCAAGAAATACGCAACTAACACATTCTTTAATACTCTTAAATCAGACCATATATTAGATCGTATATGTTTGCGCACAACTTGTATGATATAGTTAAAAACAATAATACACTAGCTCTAGTAATTATTTTATATAAAATATGTGTTCATCATTATACATATAAAGTTCAAACATACATTACTCTGTCGCTCTTAATTATATAAAACAATAAAAATAGCTTAAATTAACTTCTAAGCCTCCCATTTAGGTAATTCCATTATCGTTCGGCCACTTGTTAGTTCATTCCCGATTGGTCCAATGGTTGTTGTTTGGGGCGCCTTTTCCCGCGTTCGCAACGGCCCTGTCGGTCGGCCAGTGTTGAGCCACAACCCCCAAATGTTTGCCATCTTCGAACATATCGAGCGCGTCTAGCTGTTTTCACTAGGAGCTCGTTTTTTTAAATGTTTTATTATATATTTTAAATATATTTTATTAATATATATTTGTACAGCTTTTCTTGTACTATCAATGTTACACACTGGTGTGCTCAAATAGTGAAATGAAATGTTTTTAAATACTTTTAGAGCTAGCAAAACCTTTTTCTTCATTGTATTTGCAAGAACTATTTACAAGGCTATAATTTAGTTTCCAAGTCTCCAAATTGATTTAAAACTTTTGGGAATCAACAATCTGCTTATAATAGTATATATCTTTCAACCTATGTTTTATATTTTTAATATTATATTTATCAAATACACTTTTAAATCCAGATTTGTTCGTAAAACGAAGGGGGGTCCTGTTTTATAGAATCTTTAATATTATACCATATATTAGTTATATTTTTATATAATCGAATTCAAAAGTATAAAGGCCGTGTCAAAATAGCTTTAGCTAGCTTCAATGTTTTTTCTCTTAAAAATACGCAGACGACACGGCGTCTTTACTCATGGAAAACACTATAACAACGGTTAAACTAAATAAACATTTGAAATTTAATTAATTTACCAAGTTTATAACAATAAAACTTTGCAACTACATTTTCGTAACTAAAATTAACTTATTTTTTTCAGTTTTTATACAATTTATAAATTATAATTATGTCTAAATCTTTATATACAATGGTTAACACAACATAAACTGTTTATTTGCTCCAATGACAATTGTTAGAATAGAGCGCGTTTTGCTGCAACCACGTCACCGGTAGTCGAGAAATACTTGAAAGCTGCGCGCCAAAACGAAATTAGTTTCGTGATCTTTTACTAGCCGCCATCGGATTTAATTGAACACCGCCGCTCCTGCGGTCCGGCCAAAGCAATATTTATATTCCCCAGTGCTCAAATTACACGAAGTGAAAATGGCCAAAACGGAATGATGACTGGAATTGTGCGATTTTATGCGATTGTGTATTCTATTTGGTTTATTATAAGCAACGCAGCAGCGATGTGCGGAACTCCATTTTGCATAAGTTTCGGAACGCGGATGCGGAACTTTCTAAATTAATCGGAACGCGGAACCCAAAAAAGTCGCGAACGCGGAATGCGGAAAGCGGAATTCCGCACATCGCTGGCCAGTAACAAGTAGCCGTTGAACCAGAACTCACAGGAATAGCTTTGTCCGATATATTCAACCCCAAATTGTTTCCGCGCGCTACAAGACGTTTTACAGTTTGTTCAAGAGCTAGAGTGCTTGTACCGTGTTATAGGGAATTAAATTTTCAATTTGCTGGAACAATGTTTTTTCAGAAATAGAGATTCTATTTAAAACTTCTAATACATATCACAATTACTACAGTCTGTTCCAGGAGCTAGGTTTCCAGCGCAGAATCCTGGGCAACAGCCGCTTTATATAAAATTGAATAGTAAACCTTTAGAAGGATCCCTTTTCATCAAAACTTCATTAATTAATTAACACCGCCACTCTACAGGATAGTGCGCAGGAAACGTAGCTCCTGCTACAGAGTAGATTGTAACCCTTTGTTAAAGACTATAGTCACTGTTTCAGTTACTCTTCGTCAAGCAAAAGTCCTTTAGCCTTATTTTTGAAATTATATTTAAACCTGATAGCTGACTAATTCCTTTCGACAAACGTACAGTATTGACCAAATTAGTTCCTGTTAGGTACAAAATAGCCAAAAATACCTCAAACATCAGCTAAATAAATATTTTGCCCCGTTAATATATTGAATAACAGGGTTAACTTTAGATAAGATAAGAACTGAAGTTCCAACCATTTCCCGACTGTTAATAAACATTACTGCTAGGGTGGGCCAATGATACGGCACTGTAACCGGCATACCGTTTTACCAAAAAAATTTGAATATAGTCGGCGGACTAATGACCTGCAGTTAAAGGTCTAATAAATGGAAATTAGAGCATATCTTTGCTCTAAATGTGCCCTGATTACTCTAATATGCTCTATATAATTTGCAGTTCGTACCGTAACATCTTGCTAACGATTAGTACTATACCGGTTTACCGTTCTTCTTTTATAAACCCTACCGAATGCCCACTGTAATTACTGAAAGTCAAATATATATAACTAAAGTATGGGTGGTCAAAAATCGAACTTAAATAGTTTTAGAGTTGCACGTATAGCTTTTAGTCCGATTCAAGGGTAATACCGCCCCGTTGTCTGCGTATATGCCTATTTTTAACACCGCACCTGCTGGCATTTTACGCGCACAGAACCTGCGGACTGCAGATTTGTCTTAGTTTCGCATGCGTTGTAGTAGTAGCCTTTAGACGGCCGAGCAGATTTCTATTCGGATTTAAAAAAACTTTCTTAATGAAAATTAATATTCCAAGCTCCAAAGTTTCCTGTAGTCAGAGCCGACACTAATAATGGAGTCTGAAGAAATCATTTCTCTGAGCCATGTTTCGAACACCTTACCATCTCGTAGCACCTTTTAACCTTTAATTTACCGTTCAATGTAAGTATATGCAATTTGCTTCAGGTGTGGTGTTGATAATTCCACAAATACGCAAGTACATATTATTGATACTCTCGAATCTGACCATATTATAGTGAGTGCCAACTGTAATGATATATTGTAAAGAATTAAACGCTCGTCTGGGCCCCTTTTGCAATCCCCGCGCCAGCATCTGGCGGCTACTCTCAGTTCGATATTGTTCTTTGCAAGTACGCGCGTGCAATTTGCCTGGAGGTGCGGTGTTAAAAATCCTATAAATAGGCAAGTGACACTCCATTATTACTCTTGGCGCTGACTATACCATCCCACATCAGTTACCCAAAGTCTGCTCTCATACACCTTTATTGTCCTATTTTGTTGTCTATTCCATATTTCCTTTTAATCCTACTAGTTTCACTGCATTTCCCTATAAAAACAGATAATTACCGCCGCTGTCGATGGACATGTCGAATAACCACACCGCCACTGCGAATATTTAACACCGCCTCTTGAAAAGAACGGATTACGCGTACGCAACTGCATAAAACTGCCTAGAACTGAACCTCAAATTTAGGTTGAAATCAATTTGTTACTTATTTTATTCCGTAAAACTTTCGGAAATCTCATGAAGTTTTTGAAAAATCAATTTATCGATTGACAGCTCTTCGCATAAAGCTAAACATGCCCACATGCTGCTTTGAAAAAGTACAAATTCTAGTTTTTGTTTATATTCGCTTTTATTTTTGCCTCAAAATAGTTTTGTATTCCCTATGGAAGTTGTGTTGCTCATTGTTTTTAACTTTTCTCAACTAGCAACCAGAAAACAATTTAGATATACTCTAAAGTTATAGTCAGCACCAAGAGTAATGATGGAGTGTAAATAATTCAACGCTCGTCTGAGCCCCTTTTGCGGACACCGCGCTGGCATCTGGCGGCTACTCTCCGTACAAAGTGTTGAAAGTGTACATAGTAGAAGTGGTGTTATAGTTGGATTCAAAAGTAATACGGCCATGTTAATAAGCAGGAGTGTTGAAATATTTTGTCTGAGTAAGGCAGAGCGAAAGCAAGTTTGCAATCTGCTGATACCGCGCGCTTAGAATGCCAGCAGGCGCTGTGTTAAAACTGACGAAATACGCAGCATACTTATTACTTTTGAATCCTAAGGTTTTGAAGTGGTTTTTAGTATACTTTCAATTACAGTAAGATCCTATAATAATAATGGAGTTTAAAGAATTCGAGAACTGTCTGAGCCGTTTTTGCGAGAACCACGCCCGCTTCTAGAGTTTTCTCACAGAATATAGTCTTACTTTGTGAATTTCTTCATTACTCGTATAGTCGAATTCAAAAAATAACGGAGTGTAGAAAATTATTTACAAGCCAAACGCAATTGAGTACAAGCAGTTTTGGCTTGAAATTAATTTTCTACACTCCATTATTCGTTTTGAATCCGACTATATAATTATATAATCTATTGCACTGTTTAACAGCTCGTATGTTTCAGAAAGTAGCTTAATGTTATGAGATTATCTCCCAAACTATGTGATTCCTTATATGGCTTGCCTAATCCTACATTATACGCAATATACCCGACATTGAGGCTACATATACTCTGATTCGAGAGTAATAATGGAGTGTTAAAAAAGAATATTTTCAAAAATGGCTCGAAAAGTTTTTAAAAAACGAAAATATACGCAAAAATGACCAAATATAAGAAAGTAACACGGCGTTATGCCTCTTGAATCAGACTATAATAAAATCCATGCATAAATATTATTATACTTCAAGATTTTACGATTTTGCTGTAGAATAGACATTTCTATTGCTTTGCTTAAATTTGTGATTGGATTTGAAGCTTAAATAGCAGTTTGTACTTTTCCGGAATGACTTTCTTTTTATTGAAGCATTTTATAGTCAGTATTATTTGGTTCAATGTCTTATTTAAGATTTATACGTTTTCAAAAATAGTTAAACTTTCAGATTTCCATGGCTCCATACTATAATTGATCACTATGGAGATTGTCGATATGAACTGTCGAGCCCAGTTGGGGCTCTACGACGAAGAGCGAGAGGTGGGTTACTGTATATTGTTAGGAGCCGGGGTTACTGTAGTTTGTTAAGAGCCGTGGGTTACTGTAGTTTGTTAAGAGCCGTGGGTTACTGTAGCTTGTTAGGAGCCGTGGGTTACTGTAGTTGGTTAGGAACGGCGCAGCGCCCAGACTACGCAAGAATAGCTCAAAATAATGTTTATAGAAGAATAGTTACATTAAACTACTTATAAACTTGTTAAATATTCTATCTTCCGGATTGTAAGCTTTCTTTGCTGGAATAAATAGAATATGAACAATTCTGCTAGTTTTGTAACCTGAAACGTTTTATATATTTTCCAGTTGTACTTGTATAATTTCTTGATAAGATTTTCTTTTTACTTTGATTTATTTCCTGTATCACTCGTATCACATAATCATAGTAGATTTCTTCGAGGCAGGGTTTCGGCCATTCTTTCCGGAATCTTCTGAGCAGAGAGGGCTCCTTTCTAACATTCAGTCTTCAGGGGCAGGAAACATGGGATAAATAAGCTGCTGGTTTCGCAAGCCTTTTGCAGCTACGGAAGTCGAACCCACAGCTCCAAATCCTGACGGATTCAGATACCGCTGCTCTAACCACTAGGCTAAACCAGCCGCTGTCTTTTTACTACACCTTTGGAACCTTTATTTAGTTAAATATTTAATTAATTCATTAAATAACTATGCTTCGACATTTCATAGGCTTTGAGTAATTCGTATGCTTATTTTACCACACCTACTATAATAATATCTAATGCGAATTTATACACGCAAGCGTTCTGAATATATTATAAGCTTATGTCTCTATTTATAGCTTTAACGTTATCTTATACGAAAATATTTAAAACTACATATAGTTGGATTCAAAAGTAATACGGCCATGTTAATAAGCAGGAGTGTTGCAATATTTTGTCTGAGTAAGGCAGAGCGAAAGCAAGTTTGCCATCTGCTGATACCGCGCGCGTAGAATGCCAGCAGGCGCAGTGTTAACAATACGCAGCATACACGGTCTCATTCCTTTTGAATCAGATTATATTTGGTCATTTTTTATCTTTTTGGACGGCTAGCTTTTTGCATCAACCAAAACTAACAAGAATTTTGTAAAATTCCAATAAAACTTACATCTTAACATTGACTGTCGTGTTCCACCATCATTTACATTGCTCCAGTACAATGCAGTCTGCTGACTGTTTGTTACTTCATCTGGGAAAGGATTTAGGATTCCTTCTACTACTGGATCGTTCAATTCACGTACGTGGCCTTCACGATTCTGAAATTGGCTTTGTCATTGTGTGAGAAATTTAGGGATAGGCTGGTGGTCAAAATATCAGCCCAGTCCGGGCAGGCCCGAAATGTGGTTGCAGCTGCAAATTTTCAGGATAGAACGTTTCAATCACACGAATTTTGTGAGGAAAGCTGTTATATTATGTATGGTCACAGTTGAGACAAAATATTCATATTTTAAAATAACTTTTTCAGGACGGGACCGCCTTCCCACCCATCTTATTAGAAACTTTTTATTAAGGCGTGATGGCCCAGTGGTTAGAAGCTTTGCCACATAAGCTAGAGGTCGATGGTTTGACTCCCCCCGGAGAAAGAATTCTTGCAAATTTGTTCTAATTCTTCGCCTCGACTCCCTGGGTGATGTGTATGAAGTCCCACTTCCTATGGCTCCCTCGTCTCAATTCCTCGCTTCAAACATCTGTGATCTAGTTTTTCGTAAAACGAATAACAAACTTTAAAAGGGATGCTACCGACTTACCACTTTGAATTGAGGTGGGACTGATACCAGAACGTCTAGCAGGCCGAGACTTTCCATGTAATTGAACTTGCGATCAATATCAATTGCATAGGACTCCCTAAAAGGCAAAACGTCATAGTTTTTTCTTGATTCAACTAATTTCAATTATTAAAGATAATTCATAAAAATTATTTAAATTACCTAATTCGTATTCCAATTTGTGCGTTATCGAGTACCACATAGATTTCAGCCTGGCCCTTCTCAACGTTGTTCACGTAGATGGTTACGCCTAAAGAGTTATTCTTTACGGAATGAACCCAGGGGCTGCAAGAATGTTGCCAGCCCGGGCCTGGTTTTTGGGAAGTCGGAAAGTTTGGGCTGACTCGACCCACTTCTATGCGGACCGACTCTCGTAAATAATTTGGCTTTCAAGGAGAAAGTCTTACATCATTTCGAATGCCTAGCTTAAATGAACCCTTTCATACTGAATCGTATTTATACAGGAACAATAGACTACAATGGTGGAAATTATAGAAATGATATGTTTCTTAGAAAACTGACTGTACTTCATTAAAACTAACCTGTGAATCGTTGAATATGCATATTATCAAAGTATCTGAGTACATTACCGACAATTATCGAAGTCTTGTAGCGTCCGCGACGGGTGTCCTTGTTCAGCAAAACATGAACTCTGAAAATTTGTAGATTTTAACAAACTACGGTTTATTTGGACTTTGGACAATTTTGATCAATAGTTTTGAACCGTAAGTTAAATTTATACCGCGCCTGACCCGACCGAACTTAATTTGAAGCTTACAGATTTTGTATGGCTATATGTTATTTCCTATGGGTCAACAATAATAAATCAATGCAATAGCACGTGGCGAGCTAAGATCCGCCCTTACGCAAAAGATGCATAATGACGGGGGCGTGGGGCTGCTAAACGCGCACATCCAGTTAATTCTTACCTATCGGCATCATCAGTCTTCACTACCAATCCTGTGACAACAGTTGCATTGGTTGGCATTACAAGGTCTTTCTGTTCTATGTGCTGAGAGCCTGAAACATTTAAATTGATTATTGTCATATTACTAAAAAAATATAAATTAAATCACAAGGTGCAGTAGAGATCATCGATAACTAGAAGGATTAGTGGATATGCTCTTTCGCGAACGAAGGTGCCGCTGCCGAGCCGTCCATCTCTAGTTGGTAGTATTATAGTCAGCGTCGAGAGTAATAATTGTGTGTTACTAACCTATTTATACGATGTTCAACTCCGCATCTGCAGGCAAATTGCACGCGCGTACTTGCAAAGTACAATATTGAACGGAGAGTATCTGCCAGATGCTGGCGCGGGACTCGCGAAAATAGCTTAGACGAGCGTTGAATTTCCTACACTCTATCATCTCTTCGCGCTGACTATAGACAGTCCGTTTCAGAAGCTTTTTCTATTTAGGCTAAAGAATTTTTAAAGACAAATTTTACACTACTGCGAGATAACTAATCACTGCGCTTGCAGTGTAAGCAATAAAACTAAGAATAGCTAAAGATTTCTTAACTACATCACCATGATTTCGAAATTGTGTTCACTTACCAAAATCAACACTTCTATCCGGGAATCGTTCCATTCTGACTTGAATCTGTACTTCGGGAGTGCTAGCGGTTCTGTGAGAGTGAAGCAGCGTGAATACTCCCGGTTCGTTGAATATGAGATTCTTATTAGTTAGGGTTGAGATCACTCCGGCACCTTGGATTGAACCTAGATAAACAGAAATATTCAAACTATCTCAATTACCAAAACTATATACGCGGTTACATACTAAATAAACTTATAAAAAACTGATTAAAACTATTTGTTTACAGAATTCGGGATTCGGGATTTTTACAATTGGGTCTTTGCTTTATGAAAGCTTATTCAATATGCACGTTTTCCGTAAAATTTACTAAGTTAACCAGTCTACCCTTGTTGAAACTGAAGTACGGTATTATTTGAGAATATGTTTAGAATGAATTAAGTAACCTGTAACCGGTGGTTCATAAGCTTGACAAGCACTCGATGGTCTTCTCCAATAAAACATTTGACATCTAAAGTCAGCAAACTTGCAACAGAGATAGTAGGGCATGATGTCATGGTGGAAGGACGAAAGGCCGGGATTCTGAAACAATTGAATTCACAAATGAAGTATGGTACGCTTGTACAATTCTGATAGTTATTACTGTATAATATTTGGAACCAGTGTCCGTAGTATAGAAACGCCCGGGTGGGTGCTCAAGCAGTTTAATGCTGCCCAAGCAGTTGAGAATTGTCGCCCGGGCAGGCAAAAAACTGCCCGGGCACCCACACTACGGCCACAGGCTTCTCATTTCGCAATCTGAATCCGTGGACTAACTATTGGCTTGAAGAGAAGTACTTAAAAATGCTGTTTATTTAATTTTACGACCACCTCCGAAGACACATTCTTTCAAAGAATGAACTTTTCAAGTATTGTGAACCTTTAAAAACTGATCTCACCTCTCCCATTCCTTGGTAAGGCGGTGCTCCGAACTCATGAGCTCTCATAGGATAACCAGGAGAATAGGGAGTAGATTCGTCTATTTTGATTACAGGTTGATATGTAGACTGCATTAGGTAACCCTTAGAGTCGTAACAACAGGTCTGACCGTAGTGGGTCTGGTACGTTCTGAATAAGTTGAAATATAGTGTTGGATGCATATTTTGGCTTTAAAACTTTTGGGCAAAACACTTTCCTTTTTCTCTTTAGATTTCGCGCGCCCGAAGACTGACTGTTAGGAAAGAGGCGTCTCTACTCAAAAGATTTCGGAATGAATGGGCGAACCCCTGCGCAGAATAAATCTACTATTATTGTAATGCAAATGATTCAGAAAAAAATACTTTGAATACTTCAGTGTTTCGTATTTCTTATAAGACTATTCTTAGGGCGAAACGAAGCAGTTGCATTATATTGTTTACTTCAAACTTTATTATACTAAATTTATTAAAATTATAACTTGTATAAATTAGTTCCTACTAACTTTTCACTAAACAATGATAACTCCACGTTATAACACTTTTTTCTATTATTTGGTGGGCTAGTAACCGATTGGTGAGCTTGAAGTTTAAGTTGTTCGGAAAGCCATTTGAATAGCTTTAAACTCCACTTCTCTTCATTTTTAAATATTTCTAAATAATATGGTTGCCTACCCCGACTCGTCTCCATGTTTCGTCTTCTTTCTATAGCTTCCATGCACATTCTGAGCTGACATGTAACAATTCATTGCGCCAAGAGTCTCAGTACAGGATACATCACGGAATAGCTGAAACATTCGAAATCTTTAATTTTTCAGATTAGAATATAAGAAAATAAAAGTTTGAAAAATATAAAACAGAATCAACTTACCATACTACATCTAGGATGCGGCATAAACCTTCCGATATCCATTCTAGCCTGTGCTTCCATACACGGACAACTGGAGTTAGACTCGGTCTCGCGGATAAAATTGTTCAGCGCTCCATCCTCATCGTACCAGTCGTGACACATTTCGCTTGACTAAAAGCAAAATTTCACTCTTTATTGAAAGTATTGGAAATATAGTCTAATTCAAAAATAAATAAGTTATATTAAAACATTTAAAGGTCTATGTCGCAACACTTCACTCCTGGATATCACTATAACTAGCCGCATATATCAAAGTGTCGCTGGTCCCTTGTTTCAAAAAAATGGGAAACAATTTTTTTCAAACAAATTTTTTGTCTTTTTCGGTTCAAAGTAAAGTTTTCATTCATAAAATAACTACTGTGGAATCGCGTATCGAAAAACTAGTTTTTTATAGTTTTTTTAGCAAACATCTACGATACCTTGTCCTTAACAAAAGTTAGTTTAGCTTCTTTGTCATTCAGATTGTGACCAGAACCAGACTCTTGAGTTCGAAGATTCCATAGCCAATGCAAGGAAACTGGAGAAGAAACCAGTCTAAATACACTAATTGTATGGTCGGATTCAAAAGTAATACAACACTGTTAATAAGTAGTAGTGTTGCAATATTTTGTCAGAGCGATAGCAAGTTTGCAATCTGCTGATACCGCGCGCGTAAAACGTTCTTCGAGGTATGTTTTGTTTATAAAAGTTAAAAGTATAATATAAGTATAATATATAAAACATTATTAGATAAATTAAATTGATCCACGATCAATGGACAAACCCTTCATCCAATTCGACAGTTACTGATCGATCACGGGAAGCCATTGTGTCGGATTGTACTAGCGGCGCCAATTTCAGATAGCCAAATCTAAAATATACTGAAATTAGTTTTTAAACCAGCATTTAGTTGAATTGTAAGAATGGGCTTTTCGGGCCGCCATGACTTAAAGATTCAATCGAAAATAAATCCGGAAGACCCGAATGATGTGGTTGTTTATATTGGGCCTGACTGTTGGAAACTCGGATTGTGGCCCAGGCCGGTCCGTGGGATTCCCATCTTTGCTTGAGAGTTGCCAGAAGACAATTATGAACAAGCCAATGTTCTATATTCCATCACAAGAGCCAGGTTTCCAGCGCGGTATCACTAGAGGGGCGCAGAGTTATAACAATGAATGTACTTTTTGAGAAAGCGCTCCACGTCGACAGATTTTACATTCGTCTTATATAACACTGCGCCCCACTTATGATACCGCGCTGGAAACCTAGTTCTTGAGATCGGCTATACCTATACGTGAACAGCTCCTTTTTCTGATCCTTAATACTTAGGTACCATTCGTCTACATTTTGATCTAGATGTAACTTCTCTACCATTGGGTTCCATCTATAGTGCTCATCTCCGCGATTTGTATAGGTAGCCAATCTAAAATAAAATTTACAGTTTAGCTTCTTTACTGTATCACTATTTTATACTATTTTATTACTTAAGTTAGTTTTATTCTATTGTCTAAAACAAACAAAAGACCTCAGAGCGCGATGGAATACATAGGCTTCCGCAATTGCGTATTTGTCTTTTTCTGGATATGATACAAAATAAAACTAGCACAATATTATTTTTCTGACAACAAACAAAAAGTTGCATTTGAACAATGAAATAGAAGTTTAATTTTGCAACAGAACGAGCGATTTTTGAAACCTTAAACAACACCGCTCACTGCAGTCTTTTATTTTGTTAGGGACTAAACGCATACTGAATTACTAACCTAGCAAGTACTCTATGCTGGGGCACAAACTTTCGCAGATTATCGTCCTGAGCTTCTCTATAACCGACTACATACAGTCCCAAAGGCATGTTGTACACGGTATCATCAAAGTAATTTATTGTACTTAAATCACCAGATGAAGAGAGCCGAGACTGCGAGAAGTTACGGGGGTACCTGAAGATAAGGTTAGGATTCTTTAAGACAGATAAAATTTGAGGTTCGTTAGTTTTTAGGCTGGATAAGATACATATTATAATCGTGACTATGTAATTATTTGCCCGGCTCACTCAGGTCGAACTAAAAAATTTGAAAAAGCGTGTGTCGACATCAGAGTTTGGAATTGTTTGGACCGACCGGGCCCATTGCATAATCTGAAGCTGTATAACATTTTACTCATAGAACTGATATTGTAAATTTTAGGCCGTATCGTCGATTACTAACCATTTAATATTCATTACACTTGGAGGCGGGTTCAAATACCATGAATGAATATCGCCTATATCCAGCCGCATAGGATCGATGGTCGGAGGAACTGAAAAGATGTGAATTCAGAAACTACCTTAGTTTGAAAATATGATGTAATCAGCGGCCAGGGCTTATGCAACTGTATACTGTACGAACTACAGCTTTTATTGGAGCGCGTGGTAGTCAATGATGTAATGTGCAACACCACATCTAACTTATTTTTCTTAAACAATTAGTTTATATTAGTGAAGATTACTATTTTGCGCTTTGGAATTTGAGCACGCAGACCTTTAACTTGCATATCGTTTGTCCGCCAATTATACAAAAGAGTGTACAAATCTTCTGTTAGAAAGCATTTCGGAAAGTTTTAATATAGTAAAATAAATGTGTTAAGAAGATCCGTGCTCGATAACCTACCAAAATATATGAATCCAACATACGACTTCTCATCGTTAGACAGACCAGATTGAGGTTGGAAGTATACCGTCTTAGTACCCCAGTCAAGGATTCTAGGCAGAGTACAACGAGCTATAGAGGGATTCACTATTTCACAGGGAGCTGTCTAAAAATATATCTATCTTAAATAACAAAAGTTTTATATATCGATGATTCGAATCCCCCCGAACGAAGAATTCTGGCAAATTTGTTCTGATTCGCCGCCTCTACTCTCTGGGTGCTGTGCTAAGAAGTCCCACTTTATATGGATCCCTCGTCTCACTTCTTCGCTCCAAACATCTGTGATCTCGTGTTTCGTAAAATCAATAAACAAATTTATAACCAATTTTAACTTTTGAAGCCCAAGAATAAGGTAAAACAACTTTTGAAACCCAGACGAATGGTGGATAGTTTAGTCGATGTACTAATCGCTTGCAAGGGTTATGGTACGAACTGCAAACTATTTAGATCTTATTAGAGTACTTAGTACAATACTATGCTCCAATTTTAATTTATTGGACCTTTAACTACAAGCGATTAGTCCGCCGACTATAAAAATAAGAGTAGATTTTTAAATGTTCTAATACATACCGCTCTCTGCTCAATCATTAGCACATAAGTAATTGAAGGATTCAGACATAGTCCGTTGATATCGACCTTAACTTGGCCTAACATGGTGACGATATTTGGGTAAATTAGAAGGGGAACTAAAAATATTACCTGTATTTTTGTAAGTTGGTTTATTACTTTGTCTTTACTTTGTCTGATATAGTCTATAACAAACAAAATACTTCAGAGCGCGGTGGTATACATAGGCTTCCGCAATTGCGTATTTGTCTTTTTC
>JAQGAV010002356.1:0-16119 GCA_034691345.1 Phasmarhabditis papillosa
GCGCGTGCAATTTGCCTGCAGGTGCGGTGTTAAAAATCCTATAAACACGCAAGTGACACTCCATTATTACTCTCGGCGCTGACTATATCAGTTCAAAGCTTTTTATATTTAAAACTATCCACTTGTTGTATGTTTTACATTTTACTCTTATATTAAAAGACATTCAGTTAACATTAAAATATGTACAACGTATATCCATATAAAGCAAAATTAATGTTTTAAAGATTTAAATTGTAGAGGATAAATTGATCAGCTGGATAAACTTCTCTTCATATGTGACCTGTCCAAAGCTGGTTACCGGCCGGGCCGGGCCGGCTATATAACCACATTAGGGGGTACAAAAGGCTTGAAACCGACACGGCCTCAAATTTTGAAACCCTTGCCGGGCCGGGTCGGCCGGATAACCACCTCTGGCCCTGTCTGCCCTGGATAACTATAATTTTAGTAACCTACGTAGGTCCATATTTGTAGTTTGTAGTCGGATTAAATTCGCTTGTATCTCCATAAGGAATCAATAGAATTTGTGTTTCTTTACCAAGAGAATACGGGTTACCATCAAAGAAGAACAAACGATATGTTATAAAATTATGCCACATTTCTTCTTCCTAAAAACGATTAACATAAATAAATAGTTTATCTTTTAATTTGCGGTTTACGTGCCACTTTGTGATATGGGTGCGGATTAATTTTGCACTTAAGTTGTCTGCATTTTCTTATACATAGAGAATATTTGAAGGCAAATTGTGTTGCACGATCGCATCAAATGCCAGGGACGTGGTGGCCCAGCGGAAGGCGTGGTGTCTGTACATCTCGTGTTTGGTAAAATGAGAAAACAAAACTTTAAAAAAACTTTAAACCTTTGCCTAGCATACAGTGGCGCCCCAAATGTAGTGGAAGACGGACTATACCATGATTGACAATTAAGTTCAAGATTTAGAATAATAGTATACGAATAAAGCACACTCATATAACACTTTATATAAAACTACACTTACTGAGTCCAAATCTCTCGGTTCTTCTTCAAATACAACGGCAATATTGCCAGTATAATGCGTCTTTGTTGCCGGTTCGGGTGTTGTTGGTAGGTGTGTTGGAGGACGTATAGGATCACATGGAGAAGTGGATACTGGCAAAGAAATGTATAAGTTAGATTGTATTTTAAAAAGAACAACAAAAAATGATAGATAATCTTCGAGTTTCATGAAGATTTGAGTGATGAATGTTATTTGTATTCTATAAATGACACAGGTTAATAACAATAAGTATATTGATACTATTTAGATATAGTCCGTTTAAAAACCTAGACTACATTGCCGGCCTTATACGATGCGCGGTTTTGCAAAATTTGCTTTAAAATTCGGTGGAAAATGCCTTCGCTCGCTTCAGGCGAGAGAACTTTTGAAAGCAAAGTTTACACTACCGCGCAACGTATGAGGCCGGCGCACTGTAGTCTAGGTTTTGAAACGGACTATATATGAATGAAACAGCATTGATCATTCATCATTTAGTGGATTTTTGTCTATCAGATATTTCTGTTCCTATCTTGGTATCTTCTATTGTAACCGATGGTTACAACAGAAGATGGTTACTAACCGATTTGGGATATCTCCGCCCCTAAACCGACTTTATTCGTTAGTTAGTGTTATGTTTTGGTAAATGCACCTTGTACGATCAAACATTCAAAAACAGGGAAAGCACCATCTCAACTGGTACCTAACAATACAGAAACTATACTCCTATAGTAATGTTATTATTTAATCTAATGCAATAACTTACATATATAGTTTCCAATAGCATTAGCCGTTGTGTTTATATCATCATTTGTCTTTATTTTAAATACAAATTCTGGTTTAGAAGCCAATGGAGAGAAGTTCGCATTAGGATCAAAAGCAACTGTGAACACATTGTAACCCCATTTCTGGAGAGCCTGTGAGTTCGCAACCGAAGATTTAACATATTTATCACTGTAAAAGTAATATTATATTATAAATAAGTTAATGTTGTTTCTATTATTCATTTATTAATCATTAGCAGGTTTGATAATCAAGCTCAAGTATTCAAGTTTAATTTAGTAACCCTAATTTTTAGTCTGTAAAGTTATAAAAGCAAAAGCTGTTTTTACAGTGACTTTGAGAGAGTAGTCTTTTATGTAATAAAAAATATAAAATTTACCTGAAACCAACAATTATAATCGATCCAACACGATTTTCATGGTCATCGGCTTTCCAGATGAATTGAAAACCGCTAGAAAATTAGAGTATAATTAATAATTTCAAAGAGCTTTTCATAATTTCTTGAATGAAAAGAGAAGTATATGATGTAAAATAGTTTTGTTCCTTGAACCCCAAACCCAATAATTTGAATCTTACTTCTTCATATTAGCATTGCCGCTCTTACTAAACGCTGAATGCAAATCGAAGCCTTCGAGTCTGTTGGCCAGCGAATCCATTGAACTAAAATGCTCACTATAAAATGAGTATAATCTACTACAAGAGCTCAGCATACAGCACGGTATCACAAGGAGCAACTGCGTTTAAAAAGAATGAAAGTCTGTGAATTTAAAGTCTTTTTCTCCAAATCCAGAGAATATATAGTCTATGGCAAGACCGAGGTTTCTAGCGCGGTATGACTAGCGTGGTGCAGTGTTGTATAAAATAAATGTACTTTTGGAGAAAACGCACCAGGTCGACCGATTTTACCTTCATTTTATAGAACACTGCGCCCCGCTCATCATACCGCGCTGGAAACCTAATTCTTGAGATAGACTATATATGGTAATAAGATATAAAATATAGTCCTGAACATGTAAACCTGTACTTATCTAAAGTTATCAAAACGTATCCGAACTAGACGTTATTTACATTAGTTAATCTGATGAAAATTCAGAATTTTATAAAATAATAAATAAATAAACTAACTTCGGTCCTTCTTTATATGAAGTTGTAGGTTGAAAATCATCGGTTTGTCCATAAGGTACTAGCAATAGACGTGATGTCTTACCATCTATTATGTACGGATTGCCAGGATACGAAAGTAAATTAAAGTTTATAAAGTCGTGAAGTTGTTTTTCTTTCTGTAAATAAGATTGTTATAACTATTTATTTAAAAGGTAAAACTTATAGCAATATAAGAATTGGTACCCAGCGTGTTTAGATACTCTACATCGAGACCCGACTGACTCTCCTCGGGTCAGTCGCTCAATCACATTTGCTTATACATCATGACATCACCGTCATGACACAGCAGAAGCGAGAATGTCAAAATGATCTACCTTATTTGGCTTACTTTGTTTACGGTCTCTACCGGGCTCGGCCCTTCCGGTATGTTTTTATGCCTGCAGTTCTGTAGTTCTAGGTGTGGTATAGGTTATTGGATTCCCTAGCCCACTACCTAGTCCCAGGAGAAACAAGTAAAAGAATGTGATTTTTAGTTATTACTTGTTATAGTGTGATTCAAGATGAATAATGGAATGTTACTTGCGTGTTTTAAGGAAATTTTCCGTATATTTTCGGTTTTCGAATACTTTCAGAGCCATTTTCAATGAGATTCTCTTTTTAACACTCCATTATTACTCTCGAATCAGACTATACCGACCCTATATAAGGGGAAGGATTTTCCTTTGATTCACTCCTATTCCTATTCCGATACTATAGAATACAACTGTTCTCCTTGGTTTTCATAAATGTGCCCTATTCTAACATCCATCTGACAAGATAAGGTCCTATACTTCGGCCAGAGTACTATTAACAACTTATAATCAATTAACTGTTGTAGAATCAAAATAAGAGTAACAAAACTGTAAATCCCTTTTCATCAAAAAAATACCAACCCTTGAGAACTTAAAAAAAGAAACAAAGAACTTATTTTGGTGTTTTTCTAAAGTAAAACAAACGCACATTATTATCCGATATTAAGTTATTATAGGTCTCTTCTATCATAATAGCTATATCTCCATAATAGAAATCCTGTCCCGAACAATGAGTTGGCCCTACTGAAGTCGCTCTTGTTGTTGGCACAGTTTTTGCTTCTTTTGTGGTTACGGTAGTTTGTACTGTTTGAACTGGTTGAATGGTAGTTGGAACAGACGTCGACGGAAGGGTTGCTGGCATTACAGTTGTAGCTGAATCCGATACTGAAATAAACAAGAGTTAATTCTATTTATAGAGTATTTTTCTAATAATAGATTGTTACTTGCGTATTTATAGGATTTTTAACTCCTTTGTTGGGGGCAAATTGAACGCGCGTTGATCGCAAATGCAACTTTCTAAGACGCGTAAAGGAGGCGCGGCGAGCTGGCAGAGTGCTAGCAAAAAGGGCCCACACAGAACCCGAATTCTTTACACTGCAATATTTTTCTTGAAACGTAATATACATATAACTATAGTCGGTTTCAAAACCTAGACTGCACGAGCTGTGAGTAGTTATATCGCAATGGTGTAAATTTCTGCCTTAAGAGTGGCTAGAAAATGCCTTCCCTCTCTTCGGGCGGGAGAAGTTTTGAATGCTAAATTTTACACCACTGCGTGATAACCACTCACAACCCATGCAGTCTAGGTTTTGAAACAGACTATACATTGTTTGCTTCTTTCTTACCTAATAAGTTAGCTATAGCTTTAGCAATACCGACTTCATCTGCCTTATTCTTTCTAACAAAAGAGTATTTACTGCTCGATGCTAATGGAGCAAAGTCGCTAGCATCATCAAATGATATTGTAAACACAGTATAGCCATTTTCTTGTAATGACTTAGATAGAGGAATAGATGTTCTTACATGTGCTGCGCTGTAATTGTTATTATCTATATAGAGATGATTGGTATTAAGAGTACGGTACAATCCTAAAATGCTTGCTTTTTAATATTTTAGTCGATTGTACCATATGTTCTGAGTTGCACGTGAAAATTTTATACAACGGGTATATTTGGAGCAACGTCACAAGATTTTCAATTAACAGCCACTCTGTCCATAGGCCTTAGTTAGCTGGGGGCGGAGTCCTGCTGGGAGTGATAACTAGTGTGAAAGTACAGTGATACCTTTGAACATAAAGAAAGGGTAAAATTGCTAAATTTTAATATGTTTTCTGTTGGAAAGTCTCCTGGTTAGTCTCCTTTATGATTATGTAGGGACCGGACTGGTAAGTTACCCCCTCCTACATTTATGTAACAACAAAAACTACTTACTTAGCTCCTATAATGATTACTGTAGTTGGTACTTTCCTGCTCGACGTTGTCTTGCTTTCTACAAACTTTAGGCCACTGAAAACGTTTTGTTAATTCTTCAATATTACTAAATCTTACTCGGCCATATCGTAGGAGTTAGATCCACCGTTCTCGAATAACTCATCGAATGTCTCCAGTTCATTTGCAATTTCTTCCGTATTACTGTAAAGAGTGATTAAACTAGAGACTCTCATATAGTCAGATTTAAAAGTAATGAGGCCGTGTATGCTGCGTATTTCGTCATTTTTAACACTGCGCCTGCTTGCATTCTATGGGCGCGGTATCAGCAGATTGCAAACTTGCTTTCGTACTGCCTTACTCAGACAAAATATAGCACTTCCGCTTGTTAACACGTCCTTATTACTTTTGAATCTTTAACTTATTTGTAAATAACTTATTTCATAAAAAAACTGTTTAACCCCATTTATTCGAACAATTAGTATTCGAAAGATGGGCAGCTCTTTTCATTTAATCTGTGTATACCGCTAGGGCCAAAAAGGGCTCGGCAGCCGCTTCGCAAACCAGCCGAGCCATCTCAGGAGTAGTTTGTAGAAACTAACAAATATTCGAGAAAAAATATATTTCGTAAGAATTAATATTTAGTAGATAATTGTTAATCTTTTACTAATTATTTAGAAGCAAGACATATTACTCACATCGGTCCGTCCTTATAATCCTTTGTTGGATTAAATTGTTTTGTATCTCCATAAGGAATCAACAGAATTTGTGTTTGTTTACCAATAACATAAGGATTACCATCAAAGAAGAACAAACGATATGTTATAAAATTATGCCATTCTTTCTCTGTCTATAACAATGTTGTATTAGTTAAATACTCCGTTGACAGCTCCTAGGTTTCTTTCATAAAAAACTTTAGTAGAGTGAAATTAAAGAGTAATAATGGAATGTTACGTTGTGTATTTGTATGTTTTTCAACACGGGGGCTGAAGGCAAAATGGACGCGCATACATCGAAACTGTATTGTACGGATTTTGAAGGCGCCAAGAGTTGGCATGGTGTTCGCAAAAATGGCGCAGACAAAACCCGAGTTCTTTATTACTCTCGGTTCTGATTATAGAAATAATACTAATATGCTACCGGGTCTAGATCGCTCGGTTCTTCTTCAAATACAACAGCAATATTTCCTACATAAGGAGTGTTAACTACAGGTTCCGGTGTTGTTGGTAGATGTGTTGGCGGAGGTACAGGATCACATGGAGAAGTGGATACTTAAAGAATAAGGTATTGAGCGACTCCCAGAAAACAGATTTATGTATTTGAACTAATAATTTTGCCGTCAAAATAGTCCTGCCTTTGCAGGTATATTTTGTATCACAATAGTTGTGGAATGTAATACTCCTTGAATCACCCTGGCTTCCTTCTCAGAAAGGCTCATTGGTATTCTGTGATCCCAAGTATTCTTGTTATCCAACCCTTTATAAGGGGAGGAATTTACTAATAAATGATTCACTCCTATTCCCTTTACTATATTCGAAACTACTATTCAAGTACAATAGTCCAAACGAACTTACATATATAGTTTCCAATAGCATTAACCGTTGTGTTTATGTCATCATTTGTCTTTATATTAAATACAAATTCTGGTTTTGAAGCCAGTGGAGAAAAGTTCGCATTAGGATCAAAAGCAACAGTGAACACATTGTATCCTTGACTTTGAAGAGATTTAGAGCTTGCAACCGAAGATTTAACAAAATCATCACTGAAAAGGGATAAACATAAGGGAATACTGAACTATTATTAAATATTTCTTAATGAAAAAAACCTTTATCAATCATAATGGTAACCAAAGTTGGGCGTTTATGCACCTTTCATGCAAGAAGGAGCCTTCGAGCCCTAAAGCAGCTGTGGCTAAAACGGATTTTTAATCCAAACGGGCTTTCAAGCTCCGAGCCAAGCTTAGTTCTCAGTTTATAAGCTTAGAGCTTATTTGGAAGCTGCGGCTCGTTTTTTCAAGGCTATTTTGTTAACTAAACTGGAAATATTAAAATTTAGGCTTACCTAACTCCGACGATGATCACTGATCCAACCCGATTACCATGGTCTTCCGCAGACTTAACGAATTGTAGACCGCTTAATAGAACGACTATCATAAACTTGAGGACAACTATAGTCTGCTTCAACAGTAATAATACAGTGTTATAATTGAGTATTTAATGGATTTTTATCACCGCACCTGCAGGCAAATTGCACTCTCGTATTTGGCAAGCGCAATCTCATACGTTGAGTAGGCACCACGAGCTGGCAGATTGCTATAGTCTTTAACAAGAAAAAGACTCCAAGGTGCGGTGTTATAAAGACTTTGCTCAATTTTCGTCGAAAGCAGATGTTCTTGGCAGAGCTGGTTATCCAGCCGCCTGACTTCCAAAATTTCAGGCCGAGCGGGGCCGGATTACATGTTAATTCGACCATCCGGCCCGGCCCGGCCCGGCCTGACCTCCAAAATTTCAGGCCGGGCCAGTAACCAGCTCTGGTTCTTTGTATGATTAGAAGCGCAATTTATTGCTTGTTACTAGAAAAATATTATGGCGTCCTTTTGCGATGGTTTGATTTCATAAAACCCAAAACGTAATTGCGAAAGCCCTTGTTTAACACCGTAACTTACAGCCTTTTTCTTGTTACATAGTATTGCAAAAAAGGGGTAGGCTAACCCCGAATTCTCTTTATCTTTATTCTTATAGCAGACTATAGAAAACATAAAATTTGTTGAGTTAGAAAATTATTATAAAGATGCGTCTGTAAAACAGTATTCATAGACTACAGACTTACTTCTTCATATTTCCATCTCCACTCTTTGAGATCATTACTTTCAAATCAAAACTTTCAATTATTGTGCCTAACATTTCAATAGAACTGAAATATATAATAAAATATGAAACTGCTTTTTATATTATTAGTTAGAATTGCTAGGTTCTAAGTTCACAATAACCCCGACCAAGTCTGTTCGAGCTCACTGGTTAGATAACTCGTCCGGTAAACGAAAGGTAGCGGGTTCGAGTCTCGCTCAAGGCATATTTTGAAGGATATATTGCAATACTTTTTCTTTACTTAATAACCTCAAAAATTATGTATTTATGGTTTATTTATCTTTTGGCAGAATAAGCCTGCTTCACTCTACCTTTCGGTTGTTAGCTCAAACTTCAATTTTGGGTTGGGGCTCGTTTTTTCGGGCCGAGCTGCCCAACTCTAATATACATGACTATGCATAAGTATTTGCTAAAAACGTGCTTGCCGTTTGCAGTAAACCACAAAACCATGTGTTATGAAAGTTAAGTAACATTCAGAAAAGCAACAACAAACTAACGTTGGTCCGTTTGCATAAGATGATTCTGCTTGAAATCCTGTTGTTTCTCCATAAGGTACCAATAGAATCCTAGATGTATTACCATCTATTATATACGGATTACCCGGATAAGACAGCAAGTTGAATGTTATGAAATTATGAAGGACTTGTTCCATCTGAAAAAAAAAACACTAATTTTCTTCTTCTACAAAAATTGGGAAACATTCAAGCAAGTTTTTATTATATTTTTCAGGTAAGAAACCATAAATATTAGTGAAAATTTAAATATGTTTACAGTTTATGTTATTTGCTTCCTAATCCTTCTTGAAACACTGAAAAAACTTGAATCTATGACTATTTTGAGAAGGACCCACCTTCCTTAGCCTTGCCCTATCCAAAGAACCAACAAACCTCATCCGTCACTAAATCATAAGTCTCCTCAAACAAGATGGCTATGTCTCCATAGTAAAACTGCTGTCCCGGACAGTTAGTAGGTGTTGCGGTTGTTTCGGTAGCAGCTACAGTAGCAGCTACAGTAGTTGTTATCGGCAGAACACTTGCTGGTATTGCAGTAGATGGGATTGATGTTGGTTGTGAAGAGGATGAACCAGCGTCTGAAACAGAAGTACAGTATATACAAAGAGGCAGGTTTCCAGCGCACTATCCGGCTGAGGTGTTAGATGATTGGGCTAAAAGTTTCCCTTAAAAATAAACTTTAGGTTTAACTGGGGAACACTGTTCTTCACTCTCATAGTGTCCGTTTACAAGTCATACCGTTAAATACTGTATCTGTTTCGTTACTTACTTATAATATTTCCTATAGATTTAGCTATTTTTATTTCATCTGCTTCCGTATTTCTTGTAAATGAGAACTCAGAACCAGAAGAAAGTGGAGAAAAGTCGGCAGCTGAATTAAACGACACAGTGAAGACTTGATAGTTTTGGTCCTTTAGTTTCTGAGCCGTGCCAATTGCGCCATGTACGAAGGCATCACTGAAAACAAAATATAATATAACTGTTCATGTTGTTGTTTCATTGAATTTTCATATTGAACAGTAAAGTTGTAGAAATTCGTTGCAAATATAATCGGAGGACAAAAGATGTGCAACTTAAAGGTCTAAGTGTTTTATCTAAACCCGCATAATTGATAGATTGACCAACATAAATTAGTTCTTTAAAAAAATACGTTAGATGTGATGTTGTATATCACATCATTATCTAGTCCGGGTATTCGCGCCCTATTGCTCGACTGCGCCCTAATAAAATTTGCAGCTCGTACCATATAGGCTTGCATTAGCCTTGGCCGCCGAATGTATATACTTCTATAGTCTGTTTCTAAACCTAAACTGCATCATGCCGACGTTACATCAATATTTTGCAACACCGCGCGTCGATTAAGTCCAGCACGATTCAGACTATATATAGTGTAAATATAGACCCTGTTGTTAAATTACCTAAATCCAACCAAAATAACGCTCTGTGAGAAGTTTCCATCTAGACTCCTAGCATCGTTTAGAACAAACGATAAACCACTGCAATAAATGATATCTATGTAAAGAAAGAATGTATTTGTTATTCCTTTATTATTAGTTGTTTAATATAGTTAGAAGTGTGTTAGCATCTACGAACCGTCTTTTGGATGTACCAAACCTGGGATAACTAAGCTGCTATAGTCAGATTCAAAAGTATTAAGGCCGTGTTAATAAGCAGAAGTGTTGCAATATTTTGTCTGAGTAAGGGCCTTACTGTAAGGCAGAGCGAAAGCAAGTTCATAATCTATTGATTCCACGCGCGTAGAATGCAAGCAGGCGCAGTGTTAAAATAACGAAATACGCAGCATACACGGCCTCATTACTTTTGAATCTGACTATACTGTCCAAGCTTATGTGGAACGAACACACATCCTCAGATTGTCGTGGATCCAGTGACTGTTATTTTCAACAAAAAACATCTTATTTTCTTCCTAAATTCAAACTAACTCTGTAATATTGGAGCTTTCAATTGCCCACAAGTCGGTAGTTGCCTGGCTGCCTTCAAGTTCGTCTGCGATATCCTCCATTGACCTGTATCAAGTATACTTTAACTGATCATTGAAGAGTTTCTTTATGATTGTACTTGAATGTTCTCTTATGATTCCCGCAAACCGACTTCTAGCTGCCCCAAAGATGGAAAGAATAACAAGAACATCCATCATATGATATGCATTAATATATGGAATAATCAGCCTTTTAAGAGTTGGTTAAACAGTTAATTCGACCACCCGGAGAAAAAGAATAAAATTAAAGATCAGGTCTTTTCTGGGATCATTCTAGATTAAAATTCAAGACAGTAAAGTAAAAAAAAGAGTTTAATCTCCTAATTAAATAAGTAATATTTTACTTTGGTCCATTCCTATAATATCTATTTGTATTATATAGATCTGTTCTTCCATAAGGAACTAGTAGAACTTGTGTATTATCTCTACTCAGATAGTATGGATTACCAGGATAGAAGAATAACCGATATGTTATAAAGTTTGCGAAGTCTTGTGAACGCTGAAATAAATAAACTAAGTAAAATGCGATAAGTCTTGTATTCAATAACATTTAGCATTTTTATAATAAATAAAACATTAAATATGTTTGTCACTTTCGTGCACCCTTAAACTGAATATTAAAAAAAGCTGTCTTTGCTTAGAACGTTTCGAAATTCAGGGCTGCGAATTTGACGGGCCGGGCCAGCCCGTCAAAAAGTCGTTCAGCGCAGGGACAATTTTTATGAAAAAATCTACTGATTTAGGTTAATATTTTGATAATAGTATTGATAAACATAAATAGGTAAAGATTGGTTCACTCTATATTGTTTATGCCGAAAAATTGCACCGAAAACTAATTTGTTTCAAAATATCCGCTTAAAAGTGTAAAATAGACTAGGGCCGGCCGACCTTTTTGCAGCTTTGTCGCAATGAATGTCCCTCTCTTAGAAAGATGCCATTATTTTGATAAAAGTGATTAAGATAAATAATATAGCTAAAACTTACGACATCAACTATATCGGCATAAGTCTGTTCATATACAACAGCAATATTGCCTACATAGGTTGGCCCCTGTGGTGCAAGAACGGTTGTACTTTCAACAGGAGTATTGGGATCACAAAGAGTTGTGTTCACTGTATAAATATAGTTTTATTTTGGTTCAAATAATCAGAGTTGACATTGAAATTGTCGTATTTAGAAGAGTTGGGAATTTGGTCCGACTTTTGTCAATACCGAAAGGCGCAGTAGCTCAGCTGGTAGCGCGCCGGCCAATGAATCCGTGAGGATGAGAGGTTGTGGGTTCGATCCCTCCCCCGTCCCAAGCCGGATTGAGCAACCGTGGAATGTATGCTTGAATGTTCTCTTATGATTCCCGCAAAAACCGACTTATAGATGTCCCAAACACGGAAAGAATAACAAGAACACCCGTGCTGTAATATACGGAATAAATAGTTTTTTTTGTGACAAAACCAGGTTGTCGGTAAGCTGTAATTTTGAGCTGAGGCTCTTTTATTGTGGCTACAACTCTACTATTTAACAATAAATCTAAACTGCTTACATATATATTTTCCTATACTGGCAGCTATAACATCTTCATCATTAGAAGTGTTTCTCTGATATGCAAATTCTTGGCTTGAGGCAAGAGGCGATAGATCATTTATGGGATTAAAGTTAACAGTAAATACATTATAGCCCATTTTCTGTAGGGTCTTACTGGTCGGCAATGAGGTCTTTACGTATTTAGAACTGAAAATAAAAGAAATAACTACAGTACTTTTACACACATCAGACTACTTTTTTAGGACTGCTTTAAAACAATAGACTATAGTCTATAGTCTGTTTCAAAACCTAGACTTCAAGCGCCGTTTGTAGTTAACGTGCCTCTATAACCGGCTTTATAAGGGAAAGAGCAATTTTGTCCGAGTAAAATTGCGCTTTTGAATAGGACACACGTCATCGCGGCACGTTAATTATAGTCTATCTCAAGACCTAGGTTGCTTTTTGTTTTTTTCCCTATGAAGCTCGTTATTGCGACACGTTGGCAAACGGCGCTTGTAGTCTAGGTTTTAAAAACGGACGGTAACAAAACGAGTTGTTCTAATGACAATCAAGTATTATTAACAAAAATGTATTGGTTAATGTTTTATTCATTTTTGTTATAAAAGGTTGCAAGCCCAATTATCATTAAAACTAGAGCATATATTTGCTCTAAATTTGCTTTAATAAGCCCTAAAAAATTTGCAGTTTGTACCGTATCCTCTTGCAAGCGATTGGCCCACGGAATATAGTATGCCTTTTCATTTATTGTTTTAATCCTAAAACTTACTCCGTGCCCATAATTATAATTGATCCCACTCGATAACCATGGTCCTTTGCATTTTTCACGAAAAGTAGTCCACTAAATTATATAAATTAATAATAATAAAATATATACTCTTACTCTTTCATATTAGCAGCGCCACCCCTCGTTTCCATTGTATAACCGTCGAAACCTTGAAGAGAATTTGCAATTTGTTCCATTGTTCTAAAAGTATAAAAACATAAATAAACAAACTAGATTTAAAAGGACTCTTGAGTAAAAAAAATCGACATACAAAATTAATCTGCCGGCTCCGCGCACGCTAAATGGCAGCAAGTGCGATATTGCGGAAATAACGCGGCGGTATTTCTCACTTCACCGTTCACCCTCGTTTGGTGCACCCGAAGACTAAATGTTAGAAAGGAGCCGTCTCTGCTCAGAAGATTCCGCAATAAATGGCCGAAGCCCTACCTCGAAGAAATCTACTATTATTGTGATACCAGTGATACAGGAAATAAAATACTTTTAAATACATTTCTCACTTAAAAATTAAAACTATATAATAGTTTAATAAACTTAATAGAATAACAATATAAGACTGTTAATACTCACGTAGGTCCTTTAGCATAAGACGATGTTGTTGAGAATAAATTAGTGTCTCCATATGGTACTAATAGTATTCTAGATGTATTACCATCTATTATATAAGGATTATTAATATAAGTTAATAAATGGAAGTTTATGAAGCCGTGCATTGCTGCTTCCATCTGAAATTATAGATTTAGTAAAAATATTAGAGTAGTTGGTAATACAATCTTTTCTAGAAAAATATATTGTTGATGAAATGATTTGTTCAACAAAAAGTAAGAATATACTAACTAAGCCTTATATAGTCATCGCCAAGAGTAACGATGTAGTGTAAAGAATTCAACGCTCGTCTGAGCATCTTTTGCGAGCACCGCGTCAGCATCTGTCGGCTACTCTACGTTCAAAATTGCACTTTGCAAGTACGCGCGTGCAATTTGCCTGCAGGTGCGGTGTTATAAATCCTATAAATACGCAAGTGATACTCCATTATTGGTCTCGGCGCTGACTATAGGAATCGCTTAATAAACCGCAAATTTCATTGAACTGAATCAGAAAGTTCTGTATTCACGAACTACCAATATAAATTGTAAATCCATCACACCTGATCTTCCATAGCAGTATATGTTTGTTCAAATAGAATGGCTAAATCTCCATAATAAAACTCTTGTTCAGGACATTTAGTTGGTATTGGCGAAGTAGGAGTAGCACTTGTGCTAGAAGGCGCTATTGTTGTCGGTGGACCGACTACTACAAACAAAAAAATACATTTATACTTTAAAGTTTCTAAAAATTTATAGTCTCTATAATCTATAACAAATAAAAGACAGCAGAGCGCGGTGGTATACATAGACTTCCGCAATTGCGTATTTGTATTTTTCTGGTAAAAACGGGCTTTGGCAAAAACGGGCTTTCTGGCTTCGGGCCGAGCTCAATTTCCAATTCTGGGCTGGGGATCGTTTTTTCGGGCCGAGCTGCCCAACTCTACAACATAGCCATGAATGTTTTCGATAATGTGCACCTACTTTTCCACATATCTTGAAACGCAGCCGAAATTTGCAAAAACTGGCCGGCCCAGGCAGCACTGTACTCATAGTAGCACAACTTACATAAAATATTAGCAATCTGCTCGGCGATTTCCACTTCTTGAGATTCATTGTTTCTTGTGAATACATATTGTGGTACTGTAGACAGTGGAGAAAAGTCCGATGTTGGATTAAAAGAAATTGTTATTACTTGATAATCATTTTGTAGATTCTTAGAAGACTTTAGAGAAGAATGAACAAATTCATCACTGAAATAATATTATTGTATATATTTTATTATATAGTTTATTGATTATTTCAAGTATATAGATTAGTGACCTACCTAAATCCAATGATGATAATTGCTCCTTGTCGTCCGGTGTGTCCCTCGGCATTTTTATAAACCCAGTCCAAACCGCTGAAATAACAATATTAAAACAATCATCTATCAACAATTCTATATATAAAACTTATGAAATAGATTACTTCATGTAAGGTTAAGTGAAAGATATAACATTTGTGTTAAGCTATGTTGGGGGTTAAGAGTTACTATAATAATGTTGTTATCTACATATTTGTATAATAGATGTTATAGTCGAATTTTAGAGTAACAACTGATTGTTAGTTACGTATTTATAGAATTTTAACACCGAGATTGCATGCAAATACGTACATCGCAAATGTTAATTTGCACAGTGCGAAGGTGCAACGAGCTGGCAAAGCTCGAATTCTTTACACTTCATTATTACTTATAAATCAAACAATATCAACGTTTCCACATACTCTGCCATATTCGGATTGTTTAGTGTTTCCTGATTGGCCAATTGAGCGTATTCGGCGAGAAGCGCCATCATATCTGCTTGTGTTCTGAAAATGGAAAGTTAGTCAACAAGAGAACATTTTCACATTTTTACGTTAGCCAAAAACTTGCTTACAGAATCATCTTATACAGGGAAAACCTGTAGAGGCCAACATTTTATGAATGACTCCCCATAATTTTTGTTAACCTGCTTAACAACCTTGGTATAGGGCAGGAATAGCAAATTTTAAAGACTTGGTCGAAATATTTAAAAATAAGGTCGGCCTCTTCTCAGCCCTTATAAAGTGTAATTAGAACTTTTGTCATTTCTACTTACTTTGGTCCTTGACTATAGAATGGATAGGGTTGATATCTCTCTGTTTGTCCATAGGGAATTAGATTCATTGCTGTGTGTATTTCATCAAAGATATAAGGATTTCCAGGATAATTGAATAAACGGAAGTTAATAAAGTTATTTATTTCATCTTCAGTCTGAAAAGGATTCAAATATTGCTAGAAATAACAATACATGGATAGTCAGATATGTTCAGAGCGTTTCTATTCTTTGTAAACGCAGTATCCTAAACAGCAGCGGTGTTGTATAAAATGAATGAAAACTGATGATTGGGAGCCATTTCTTCAAAAGTACATTCATTTTTTATCTAACACGCCTTTCTTCAGAATACGACGCTGGAAATCTAACTTTTGAACGCAGTACATATTTGGTTAAAACCAGGTATTCACATAGCCAAATCCCTTAAAAGATGGGAATGCATATATCACCAGTGCTACAATGATAATATTTGTATAACTAGACCAGTACCCTGCCAGGCAGGGCTCGACATGGGCCGGCCCGGGCCGGCCCAGAGATTTTGGAAA
>JAQGAV010002357.1:0-16106 GCA_034691345.1 Phasmarhabditis papillosa
CCTTTAAAAGCTTTTATTATTATTTCTTAAGCAATCTTAGACTAGGCTTAGACCTTTAAAAGCTTTTATTATTATTTCTTAAGAAATCTTAGACTAGGCTTAGACCTTTAAAAGCTTTAATTATTATTTCTTAAGAAATCTTAGACTAGGCTTAGACCTTTAAAAGCTTTTATTATTATTTCTTAAGCAATCTTAGACTAGGCTTAGACCTTTAAAAGCTTTTATTATTATTTTTAGATTATATTACACTTTTTAGACCTTTAGACCTGGTTTTTGGTTTTTCATGAGATTTTAAAATATATTTCTTTTTGAGACCTTTGAAGTCTGTTCTAAGCCTAAGGAATTATGAATATAGTCAATTTAAGTTAAATTTATTAAAACCAGCAATACAGTATTTAATATTATAACTTTATATATTATTAAAACTTAAACTTCTCTAGAAGAATGTTACTTTTAAGTTGTGCGAACTTATTTAAATAGAAAGGGACTTTTTACATCTTTGTATATAAACAACAAGCTTATGTTTATTTAATACTTTTAATTGAAAAGAAGAAAAACGGAATTTAAAACGTACAAAAAAGAAGTTTTTAATAGTTTTTTTATAAAAACTTTTCCAAAGATTCATGGTTTTGTTTCGTCGAGAAAAAGTTTATATTTTAAGATCATCTCATTTAGTTGAGACCTAGTTGAAAGCAAAAATACTAATTTTACAATTATTCTAAAATTTGATTCTTTTCTCGGCCTAATGCATTATTTTGATTAAAAACGTTCTGGAAATACTGGGAAAATGTCATTTTTATGGCCTTTTAGGCCTCGTTTTGGTTAGTTTTCGGTCCAAAGCGGGCGTTTCTTTGTGTAAATGAATTAAATTAGAAAAGAGCAGTTGGTACCCCCCACGATGACCAGATTCCACATAAATAGACCTTTAAAATATACATTTGAATAGAAATAGTGAGCATTTAGTAATATTTAGCACCGCATTCATATAGCTGCAATATAATAAAGTTCTAATGGAATTATAAGTTTATTGTTATGCAAGAATAAAGCGCCGTGCCATTTGCGTATTTTAATAAAAAAGTTGCGTATTTAACAGACTTTAATGGAAAAATTTTCTTTAAAATATATCTAAATTAGGAACAGCTGGACAATTTTTAAAAGTTTCGTCCACCCGTATGATGGTTAAATTACTGATACTAGTCACCCCATTGGTTGGAACGTAAGACCCGGCCCGGCCGGTATTGAAAATTTAGGAGCTCGGGCAAATGCTGACATGAATTGCAATACTTGGCCAAACAGACTAGAAAGTATTCTATACAATCTTTTTCGAGATCATTTTTCTTCATTGTGGAGTTCAATTCTGACACCGCGTAGCCTTTTTCTCACAGCGGTCTTCCTTTATTCGTTTTTTTCTATAAACTTCCTAATATTTTGATGATACTTGTATGCTTTGACGCCAGCAAAGCGTGAGAATTTCATTTCTTTCTGTGATTTTGAAATGTCTAAACTATACAGCAGATTAAGAGTAGAGTGATGTTTACTACTGCTATAGTCAGATTCAAAAGTAATATGGCCGTTTATGCTGCGTATTTCGTCATTTTTAACACAGCGCCTGCTGGCATTCTACGCGCGCGGTATCAGCAGGTTGCAATCTTTACCTCTGGCCAACATTTTATTTCTCTCTTTCTGGCTATCGATTTACCCGGGTAGACTATCCGAAGACATCCTACCCAACTTGAGAGTCAGCTATTATCGGGGGGGGTTGTTCTATACAATAAATGGAAGTCTGTTTATTGTCTCAACACTCCGTTAGATACTTTATAACACAACAGATAATTTCGTACTGCACTACAGACTTAAAATTGTTAATATAGTCGATTTCAAGAATAAAGGGGCCGTGTTAAGATATATATTTTGTATGAACCTATTTTGCCAGCAGAACGCAGGCAATATGCAAATGCTTTACAGCCAACAGTGCAATTGCCAACACCGTGCGCGAACTTTTCCGATAGATGCGGTAGAGAAGATCTAAAATATAAGCAGGAACGACGGTGTCTTTACTCTTGGAGAAGACTATGGTTAAAACTTCCGAAATAACTTAATTTTCTATTAAATTAATATGTTTACATCTCTGAACTTAATGAACTCCGTCTTTATAAACATAATTTAATATTAATATAAATTACATATTTATTACTTTCTTAGTAGATTATTGTTTTTGTATTTTAGTTATTTTTACTATAAAATAGTATAGTTCTTTTCAAAACTTAGACAGTTTGCGTGGTAAAATGTAGTATTGATTTTGAGTGATAAACTCACAGCCGCCACTGGCTGTGCTGAACATTTTCTGGACCTAACTTGAGGTTCGGCCCAGAAAAAAGCCAACCAACTGGATCCAACCTGACCATTTAGCAACATTTTCGGTCCAGACGGAAGTCCTTCCGTCCGTTTTTCAAAATTGGCAAAATCCCGATAAAATAATGGAACTTCTCCAAAGGCAAAACCCTCCCCAACAAGGAAATCTCACTGCTACAAGGTCTAGGCTTTGAAAAGGACTATATAGCTTATCTAAGACTCCGCCCTCTTCGTAAGCAAGCTCCGCCTTCTCTGTAACTGATCACGCCCCCTTTCTAGGTTAGAGCGCGTCAACCGAAAGTGGCAGAAACTGGCCATGGAGGCAACTCGAAATGAAACGAAACCAGTATGGGTCTATGTAATATTCAGGAAGAATCATTGTTCAGGTAGGTGGAATTAATAAAAATTACAATATTAAATATTAAAATTAATTAAAGTTATTAATATTAAACATGTTAGATGAACTTAAAGCAGGTATGCTTCGAACTTGTGATAACAAATCTCTTCGGACAACAATTACCCGAAGAAGTCGTTTATGGGGCCAGAGTAGAAGCATTCCTAACTTAAGGATATTACATTCCATAAAAATGGGACATAAAAACATTCAAAAATGAGACCGGCTGCAAAAATTTACCTTCAAAAACGTAACGTTCTTATTGAACAATTTTCTCTGTTTTAAAACACCGCGCGTCGGCTAAGACCGTCTCGTTTTTACAACGGACTATAGTGATAAGTTAAAGTTTAAGAGAGTTGTCAAATCCTAGACAGTCAAACAAAAGCCTTAGTATCCTAAAAAGTATAATATTTTATTTGATTGCTCCAAATTGAAGCCCGGCCACTTCTTAAAAAATATGCTTTGCTCACATTTTTATTGCTCAAAAGTTACCACCTGCATCTAGCAACTGATTAAATATACTCAAAAAGTGTAAGATTAATACCTAATTTAACCTAAGTTTCTCTTTTTTAGACCAAACTCTTTTATGAATTAGCTCTATGGAGCAGCTTACACTTCGCTATGAAACTTGTATATAGCGGAAGTGGCAGCGGATTTGACCTAAAAACATAAGATCATACACTAAGAAAACATATAGTAACCAAAGATTACATTAAGAGCTCGTTTTTAAAGAACCAATATATAAAAACAACCCGGAAAAGTAACATAAAAGTACATAAGGGTTTATTTTATAGAACGGTTTTGGTCAAAGAAAACCACTAAATCGGTTGCGCGATACCCTGGTAACCGCAACGAATTAGTTCTACTACTATAGTCAGCGCCGAGAGTAATAATGGAGTGTCACTTGCGTATTTATAGGATTTTTAACACCGCGCCTGCAGGAAAATTGCAAGCGCGTACTTGCAAACTACAATATTGAACGGAGAGTAGCCGCCAGATGCTGGCGCAGTGCTCGCAAATGGGGCTCAGACGATCGTTGAATTCTTTACACTCCATCATTACTCTTGCCGCTGACTATACTAATTATTGAGTAATATAAACAGCCAAAATTTTATAAAATATTGTTTCTGGAGGTTTCAAACAAATTGCTAAAGTCGGTCTATTCAGTTGTAAAAAATAAATTTGGTCAAGCACAAGCAATTCCCTCTAAAGTTCATAATCCTCCATATATTTTGAGACTGCGCTCACGGTCTGATTATTGGAATAAACTATAAGAAGAATCATTTGTTCTTTATTTTTCGGAATTAAATTAGTTTAATTTGCAATAGATTTACGTCATTGGCTGAGTACTCAACACGCGATCAGTTCAGTGCATTTTAGGTTAGAAAACACTCTTAAAACTGCAAGGTTAGCTGATTGTGAGATAAAAAAACATTAATTAAGATTTAACAACTTTATAAACATAGTGGTTTCATCAAAAATAAAAAATAAACTAGCAAAAAAGAAATATAAAAAATAAGAAAAAAAGAAAAAGTTATTATAATCTATACCTACAGCTAATATTAAAGCAGATATGATGTTACAAAATGTTGAGGGAATTGTTTGTGATTGGTTTAAATTGTAATTTCTGCAATAATTAAAAACTATTAATATATATTTAAATTGTAGGCCATGAAAAGATGACTGTTAATATATCCTTTGACGGGCCTATTTTTTGGAATCGACAAGTCGCTTATATCTACTGTTGTTCTTGTCATTTTGATGAACATGAGGTACGAAGGACTTTTTTTTAGGACATTTGGGTTGTTTTGTTAGGTTTTATTGGAGGACTTGATTCTTACAGAAGTTTATGCAACATAAAGAAATATAGTCTGTAAAAAGAGTTGTTTTGCCAGCGAAATATTCTACGGTGCAGCGGTCTTATATAAAAGTAAATGAAACTCAATAGATTTTGAGAATTTTCTTCAAAAGTTAAAAAACTTTTATAGTAAATAGATTGGATAATAATGCTTTTATTTATAGATTCAACTAGGAAATACTTACAATCACACTTATAAAACATTATAAATATAATAAACCTCATTCACTATCCGGAAACCTGTTCTCAGACTCATTAAACCTATATATTTTAGTAAAATCACTTAAACTTTTATATTTTGCTCGTCACGGCTTATTTATTTTGTTTTCCATATAATTTCCTGCTCTAGTAATTTGATACTTCTAAGACGTTAGATTATTTCTGAGCTTTCTTTATTCTTGACAAGATTTCCCTTTGATTGACAAGTGAACACGTTACCGCACAGGTGCCGCAACCTTTAAGCAAAGAGTAGAGTCCAGTTTAATATTAAATTGTAATCGTACACTGGAAACACATGCATTTGCCAAGTTTTAAATGGAATTTTGGTTTGAGACATAAAAGTTTTGCAATTTCCATGTAGTTTTTTCAAAATGTTAGGTGAAACCAGTGTTAAAATAGAGTAAGGAGACGGAGTTCACCTTTAGAAGATGATTTTATAATACTGATTGTGGTTAAACTCCCAAAATATACACTAGAAAATCAGCTCACGGTCTGCTGGTTTAAAGGTCTAGCTCACAGGATACTTTGCTAATTTAAACGATACTATGATATAATATAACAATATTAAAACGTCTTCTTTCCCTTTATACATAAATCCTATATTACTAATCGTAACCTGCAAATTGGGTTGTAAAGTCGAAAAAAATCGTTTGGAGCCCCTAACCCCAGCGCGCTGGAAATAAAATTTTATCGAAATGGGCAATTTGCCAAGTAATTTGGGCCTGTGGCAATTATAAGAAAAGCGAGCACCAGCATACACATGTTTCTCATTGTTCTAGAAGAAAATCAAGAAAATGTGGGGGGGGGGGTGTAAAATAAAAAGCAGTGTTAGTAATCTGGTGTTTGTACCCAGAAGTTGAGAAGTTCCTTTAAAGGGTGAATATGGTCAAAGAAACGGTGCCCGATAAGGAAGCTGCTGATTTCTCAGGCCTTCTGCAGCTACGGGGAAATCTTTTTATCCGTTTATCTATATTTTAAACGTTGTAATTGGGAATCACAACCGAGTCCTTTATGTCCAATAGTTTTGAATATGTAGAATCCTATAGACCGTTTTAAAGACAATTTAAATGTTTTATTCTATTTCTAAATCTCTTATTCTTGCTAATATTCCTAGTTGACCATCATATTTGACCAAGTGCTGGCTATTTGTTGTCACGCAATGGATGCACAGCCAGTTTGTAAACAGCGGACACCAAGTCTAAAAATCAAGCATTTAGGAAGTTCGGAGGGGGGGGGGGGGAATATGCCTTGTCGAGTTCTATTTGGTGGAATTTTTGTAAAATTAGAGTTAAAACAAAACGACCTTACACTACCTTCTGTTGACTGTTCTTGCTAATTCGGAACACCCAATCTTTTGTTTTAAAAACGCGATATACTCCTTAAATTGCACGCAAAAATGACGTTTTTATTCTATTTCGAACCGAAAAAGCTCGAATTTCTCGGCTATTTCAGTTTATTTTAGCTATTTTAGTTTATTTCTGCAAAATTGTAATGTTTCCTTTTCGAGGGTTTTCCTCCGAGCGGGTTTTTATGCTGCAGAAGGCGCTCTGAAGCCAATTGATCCCGAATTGTCTAAGCTATTTGCGCGGAGTGGACTGCCCGGTCCGGAAACTAAAGCTCAGCTACAAATGAAAAACTTTAAAGATTCTAGAAGATTACGGAGTAAAAGAAAGATAAATGTGGAATAAAATGTAGTCAAATATAAACAAATATGGATAAATTAGAATACCGTTAATAAAAAAGATTTAGATCTTTTAGTGACATGTATATAACAAAGTTGTTTAGACATAACTGGCCATAAAAGATCATACTCCTATACTTCAATTAAATAAAAAGTTACAAAATTACCAAAGTTAACGAGTTCAGCGAAACTTTGTTGTTACAATGGGTTTTCCACTTTTCTTAAAAATGAAACGCTTAATCATCATAGCAATTTACTACCATTAAGCTATTTCCAGTTTTCACAAAACATTTAAGAACCTTAATTTCATCTGATCCCGCAATGGCCTGACCCGTATAGAACTTTTTTGACCACGACCGGGCCCGGTTCGTCGATCCAACTCTTGGATAGTCGGCATTTCACTTCCAAGTTCCCAAGCAAACTTTAACACTCGTATGCAATATTGTTCTTCTGACCTTTTCTCAATGCGAATGAAATCAATTTATTTATATTCAAAGATAAAAAAGCATCATTTTGGGGTAAATCAATCATTATTAACCGAATAAGAATCGTCTTTCAGTTATATTTTTGTTACAATTATCACTTTACTCCATTGTATCCTCTTTTCCCAAAGGACATCCTCCCCCATCCTATGATCTACTACTCATCGTCCTTTCTGTATGGTAATAGCTCCTTCCCGGGCTTCTATCCATCACGTAGTGGGCGTGGCTTAGCCTCACTTTCGCTGCAAGACCCCGGGGGACTCCAGCGACGACGATAATCTAGAGTTGGATTACGGTAGCGGTGAATAATGATGATGAGAACTGAAGATAACACAAAAAATAGTAGCTAAAACATGAAGTGATTAATGAGTTGTTAACTTCTGCAATAAATAATGGCCTTCTTGTGGAAACAGACTATATTTTAAGACTTCGAGGAGATTTACATGTTTATTTTGGGGGGAAAGTGCAAAGTCGAGATGGAAATGTGTGCTTAATTCTGTATTTTAGAGAAGAGGACAAGTTCTTAATAAATGATTTTATAAGTTATAAAAGTAATGATCTTATTCCTTAATCTAAAAGATAAAGCCGTTTTAGTTATTATAGAGCTATTCTACAATATATATATATATGTTTTAAAAATGCATTTCGAATTCTTCAATTCCGATAATAGACTAATTTGTTTTCTTACTAAACTTTAGTACTAGAGGACAATGTTACTATGTGAGCCCTTTATAATTGCAAGTGTTCTCGACGATTTAATCCATTTCAGAATACTAAGGAAGTTGTTGAGATTGCCCCTAGAGCGCACTTGTAGTCTTAGATTAGAAAAGGGGCGCCAAAGACAAAATAAGTTTTTTGCTTAACTAATTCCATATCATCAGCATTATTGAGTAATTATTCATTGAGATGAACCTCAAACGTGTTTTAACATGATATTGAGGATAGATATCGTCCCTCCCAAAACCTAAGCCGTAGAGTATTAAAATAAGCTAAAATGCTATAAACATCATTTATTTGTATTAAACACCGCACGTATTAAAATGACCGCTGCTCATCCCACTGTAAACGTAGCAGATTCGATTATCAAATAGACAATTCAGAACCCTTTTGAGCCAAATTTAGCAACACCGCCTAACGAATAAGGCCGGCGCAATGCAGTCTATGTTCTGAGGCTGACTGACTACACTCAAATAAATATTTTAATTCAAGAACTACCCTAAAATCATAAAAACTAGAGATTTCTGCTTCTGAAAATAGTATATATATACTCGTTTTGTTCGACGAACTTGTTTTCTATTTTTCTTCCGAGTTCTCCTTTTTGCATTTGGAGTGTCCGTTGTTTACGCGAGCTCGTTTGGAGAAATGACCAGTCGGCAACGATATAAAGGGATGGACAAGAAAAGTAAAAGAAGTCTAAAGACATAGAAACATAGATATTTTAAGGTTTCTGAAAACCTGAAAGATACAGTGCGTAGCAGTTGCTTACGTTTTTTGGGGTTCAATTAAAAAATTCACAGACATTGGACTTTTGTAAAACACTATAGTCAGATTCAAAAGTAATACCGCCGTGTTAATAAGCATTAGTGTTGCAATATCTTGTCTGAGTAAAGCAGAGCGAAAGCAAGTTTGCAATCTGCTGATACCGCTCGCCTAAAATTATTAAAAATGACGAAATACGCAGCATACACGGCCTCATTACTTTTGAATCTGACTATATATTAGGTTGTAATTTTAGTTTATTCAGTTAATTAAGCATTCTTAAGTGGATTAATTTCCTGGCTCGCTAGTTTAGTTTTCTTTAAATAAATTAAATAGATTATAAATAAACCCTCGCTCCATTGTCACAATTTGCTCTATCTAGATCTTAGCCTCCATTTAAAGGTCTATTTCTGGATTCTGGCTCCGACCGGCCTTTAAACTTTTTCGGCCCCTTGGGAAATTGACTGAAATCTGATAAAACAAAGTGGAAGAACTCGATTAAAAGGAATTGGTCCACAAAAGAAAACGCCGTGGAGAAAATTGCATTTTCTGTCAAAATTAAATTTAATGAAGAGCTTAATGAGCTTAGTTTTTGGAATATTGGGACTAGAATACGGTTTGGTTCGATAAGGGTAGGGAATTTAGGTTCTCGGCCTCTCCAGAAAATAGTAGAAATGCTGTCCACAAACAATTTTGGGACAAAACCAGCGTAAATGGCGGAAAATTAACTTTTTCGAACGCTACCCGCTGAAAAGTATAAGCTATAATTCGGCCTGGGCCGAGGTCTGACTTTTTAGCGAATCGGGGCTGGCCCGCCAAATTATAATTGAAGACATATAGACGTGGCAACAAACATTTTTGTCAAAATTGCGGAAATCAAATTTGGCGTCGAAAGATGAAACTCCATACGCTAAATTTCATTACGGCTGCAAGATGAAATCCGGAAAATAGTATTTGAAAACTAAGAATAAATAAAACTATAGAGAAAAAACTAGCTCAAAGCTTTGAAAAGTGGTTGGGACAAAAGGTTTTGGGACCAATGTTCGGCATTGGCCAACTTACCAAAAACCCGTCAAATATCAACCATTTCCTATAAGAAATATTTGGTCAACTGAAGTACAGTAGGCAGTCTACATGTTAATACAGTCCGATCCAAGAGTAATAATTGAGTCCTAAAAAGAAAGATTTCGAAAAAGATACGCAAGTAACACTCTATTATTGTTTTTGAATCTGACTATATCAGGCCATTGAATTATCTCGTCATCTTGTACAATCTTTAATATTATAATGAAATTTCTTTTAAACATTTTCTTTTTCTTTTTCTTTGTATATTCTAATTTAACAGATTCGAAACAATCGGGGGCTCTTTTTGCTCGCTCGGGCCGGTCCCTTGGGGTGTTGGCCTAGTTGTCTTTCTCAGTTACAAAATCCCCTTCTTCTAAGATGAATTTGAGAACAACAAAAAAAGTAAAAAATAACAGATATTTCTGAAGAATTGCTATTCTTAGGGGAAAACAGAGCATTATGTAGATAAAGTACGAGATTTATGAGAATTAAATGTTTCTGGAGGGTAGGATGTTAGCTTGTCAATTAGACCCTGTAAATAGGCCGAGACGCAGGCCAGTATTTCGTTGTCTTTTGTTATATTCGGCGGACTAATCGCTTGCAGTTAAAGGTCTAATAAATTGAGCTTGGAGCATATATTTACTCTAAATTTGCTCTAAGCACTCTACTAAGCTCTAAATAATTAATTTGCAGTTCTTACCGTAACCCTCTGCAAGCGATTAGTCCACCGACTATAGGGAGCGCGTGGATACTCCTGTGTACTATAAAGTCTTTTGTGCAGGACGAGGGCAATGAATAAGCATTATTAACTGTTGCGAAAGTTACCTTGACCATTTACAAAGTTATGTTATAAAAATTATATTGTAAATAGGTTAACTTAAAACTTTTCAAAAACATAACTCTTTTGTACTAATTCAAAATATTTGCAATCGTCGCCTTCAAGATAATTCCTTTTTATAGGTTATGTTCTTTTTTGGTAGTGGGCTCAATTTTAAGTGCAACTTTTGAAGTAAACTATATAACATTGAAATAAACTAGAAACAAGAGTCATATTCCTGAATATCTTGAATTGATCAAGAGTTAAAATACTTTAATAATAACATAATTAACAGTCTTTTAGGGTCCTCTTCTAGCCATTCTGAACAAGTTTGAGCACCGTGTGGAGCGAGTTTGTCTAGTGGATAAGCCTGTTGATTATCCATTTCTTCCGGATTCAATGTTTTCATATATGGCTAAGTCTATGCCAAGACTGCAGTTTATATACCTTAGAGAGCTTGATTTGGAGAAAATCAATAGAGCTACCGTAGTCGATTTAGCCAATCATAAACTTCTTAAGAAGGTTCGTTCAGCCGCCAAAATTGAGATTTGAAATCAGTTTTGAATAGTTTTGCTTCTCGGTTATTTGGTCGTAATATTGTCTCAATACAAACTTAATGTATAGGATTTACTGGAATACAGTATTCCTGACGAATCGGAATTAACTACAATTTACTAAAATTATACTTTTATAAGAATTTGTAAACTCTCCATATTTGTAGGTTATTGTACACGGATGTCGCAATTATGAGGTTCTTGAGGACTTCCGAAATCTGCCGCAGCTACTGGTAGTTAGAGGAGAAATTGTTGGGCTGAAGGTTGGTAATAAATAAATTATTTTAATAAACATCTCTAGTGAAGTTATATTATATTTAAAAACTAAACAATGAATAATATTTGTATCACGCCGGCCCTACTCGCCGGTGTGGCAAATTGTTTCCATCAAAATTAAAAATTATGTAATTTACAACCTTTTTGAGGGCAAACTTTTGTAACACCGCGCATGGATACGGCCAGCGCATTGCATTCTAAGGTTTTGAAATAGACTATATAATCGATATTTAAAGGCTATGTTGGGTGACTTTGAAGAGTGTCCGCCTTCAAATGGTTCTGAAGGTTCACAAATGCTCTCATCATCTTCCGAATGTAGCGAACCTGCCGATATACCGAGTACGGTAGAAGTAGCGTCGGGACCATAAACACCGCCGGAGATCGCAGTCCTTTACATTTATTGTCCAAAATGGTTCATTATTGTCTTCAATATGATCAAATTATTGTTTTTTTACGATTGTTTCATTTTTATTCTGTCTGTAGAGTAGAGTTTACGGACAGAGAATATAGTCTCTTGAACTTCTTCAAAACCGGTTGGGACCCTAAATTGTGGGGGGCCTGCCCGACTTTGTAACCAACCATCTCTTGTTTCTAGTCCTTTAAACGTGTAGATTATATTTACCCTGATAATCAAGGTCCTTTCCACTTTTCTGTATACAACTATTATTATTAAATTGTTTATAATTTTCAACTGCCTCTAAAGAATATTTCATTTTTATTCGTATCGAATTTACCATCTACTTATATGTACCGTTTGATTGAAGTGTGTTATCCGGGATCGAATCCTGGCCCCCGCCCTATTCAAATTATTTTTTTTTAAACATTGTAATTTTTGTCACAAAATAAGCTTCTCCCTCAAAATATAAGTGAAAACCTGGCCTAACAAGGCTACGTTAAGACTCCAACTATTCTGTTTCTATTGTTTTACGAATTTTGAGAGCTCAACTTTCTATGCTTTCTAAATAAAATGCTTTTCTTGTCAAAAGATGGTTCTAATATATTTTGTAATCATCTTTATTCATATAACAATAAATATTAAATTCTTCTGTTTTTGCCAAATGTTATTGCTTTAGCCTATAGATTAGCGCTGCGCTCTTTGAGCATTAAGACTCAATCAATACTAATGACAGAATGCTGATTGCTTTAAAAATTGTTTATTTATATTTTACGAAACACGAGATCACAGATATTTGGAGGATGAAGTGAGACGAAGGGACCATAGGGAACAAGGACTCCATTGCACAGCACCTGGGGAGCGGAGGTGGCGGATCAGAAATTGGCAAGAATTCTTTCTTCGGGGCGGATTTGAAAATCTATCTAACATTTAACTTCTGTCCAATCATGATTAGTACATTAGCTTCAAATAAAGACAAAATTACTTTTTTACAACGGCAACAGCCAGTTGGAAGATTATATATGGCTGTTCAACGGGTTCTAATTATTTTAAAAGAAGAACTTGAAGCTGTTATCAGGAGTAGGGTTGGATACCGGATTGTCTTCTCTCTTAGTAAACCGGATACCAGGATTACTCCATACCCTTCTATTATAGTACCGTTATCCGGGGAATACTAGTTGTTTTACATACCAGGGTTGTCCGGAAACCCTGTAGTAAAAATAAACCCGAAACCCAACTATAGTCAGGAGGTATACAGAGAAATATATTGTATAGTCAGTGCCGAAAGTACAGATGGAGTGTAAAGAATTCAACGCTCATCTGAGCCCCTTTTGCGAGCACCGCGCCAGCATCTGGCGGATACTCTCCATTCAATATTGTACTTAGCAAGTACCCGCGGGCAATTTGGTGCGGTGTTATAAATCCAAAAAATACGCATCTGACACTCCATTATTACTTTCGGCGTTGACTATAGCTCACTCTCTTTTTGACTTTGACAGTTATTATCTTTATTTACAATAGAAAAACACAAATTTGAATTAGAAAATAAGAGGAATATCAGTTTTTACAACCGTAACCGGATCCAATCGAGACCAGACTGGTTATTCATTCCTTTAATAGGTTAAATAGATGGCCCATATTCATGAATGAATATATGAATCCGTCTTAAAAGACTGCATTCAGCTATGTTTTACCCGACTGCCTAAGTTTTATAGGCCCGGCCCCCACATTTGTCACCCCTGGGGTAAGATATTAGTAGCCGCTTGGATTTGACATTACTGTTTCAAACAGATAACAACCAGGGTTGTCCGGAATTCCGACTTCCGACTTCCGACTTCCGAAAATAAAAATTTCACTTCCGGACAACCCTGATAACAACTAGATTCATTATACTAAAGATAACTTAGACACTTTTATTCAGGGGTGTACATGGGTCGGGTCAATCCTTACAAACAAATTATGCGTCCGGAACCAGCCCCGTTAAAACCACATCTATTTCTATTTCTCATATTCAAATACCATTTCATAGAAAGCTGTAGTCTCTCTCTTTGACAGATATGGCTGAAACTATGAGGTCTTAAATAAGATATCTGACTTTACGATACTATCTGGTTAAGATTGTTCCATATTATTTGCTCAGAGGTCTGCTGGACGTCGACTCACCAGACCATATAGTACAACTTTTACGAATACTCAATATGAAGCCATCTGTTGCGTATTCCGTAGTATCATACTTCCGCTAATGTAAAATATATTATTTTGTTATCAAAAAACATAATTAATGATATTATAATTTGAATATAAACAAATCATGAATGCTTATCTGGAAGTTGTTTCTATAGACTCTCTCTTGTTTTCGATAAAGTCCGATCACAGAGAATTGCCCTTATGAATCCGGTTTTAGGATACATTTTAAGGATAATTCTGTCTTTTTTAGGAATACAGGCCTCCTACCCATTAACTATCATTTCTGAAGATTACAACCGAGACAGTGAAGGCACCGTGACCACGAAACAATTCATAGGCTTCTCCAGAATGCTGTTTCAAGTGATGCTACATTGAAAGAAAGGACATTTTATACCTTATTGCTAACCTTTTAAAATGTAACAAGTATTTACATATATTAGTTAGAAAGCGGTTGAGTGTGATAATGTGATTACTTGAATAAATAATTGTAATTGTAATTTAGTTTACCGTGATTCCATTTAGAACAAACGAAATCAGACCGGCCGGCATCAGTTATTTTACAAAACAGGCAGAAGCGGCTGTTTTCTAGTAGAAACTTTCGACTTTATTTGATGGCCGTCTATACATTAAAAATAAAACTCTGCTTATAATCAACAAACCACGCCCACTTTAGGTCATGACGGAAGAAAAAACTAAGAAGCTGAGATAACAAGGTACTAATCAATACAAATTAAAGTCTAACATTAAAATTTTCAATAAAAACTTATACAATTGGTGGTGGCTAAACAAAACGACACCCCGTGGACCTCAAAGGGGACCTATCAGAGGGCCAGAAACTTTTTTAATTTGTTGCTGAACTTGTCAGGGAAGGGTAAAATAACGGGGGTGTTGCTTTGTTCTGCCACCCCGAGATCAGACCTTTTACCCGTAAGCTTATTATTATTACCCGGTTGGGTCCTGGCCTTCTTTCCGAGGCTTAGAAATAATTATATCTGCATAGTTAATCCAATCACGTAATATATACCTACTTCATGCTGCAAATTTGCAGAAAGTTGTTTATGTCCTTTGAATTAAATTAACCGCCTTTATTTAGATTGCAGTACGCAACCACGTATTATTAGTATTTACGCGGTAGAAATGATTAAATTAATAACACACCTAGTTTAAAAGGTTGCGTAATTGCGATCCTCAGTCGAGAGTTTGAGCGGTAAAGTGTGAAGTATATGGAATCCGAACATCGCATTTAAAGTTGTGAATGCGGAAAGATGAATTGGAAGAAGTTTCAAGCACGGCTGCGCGAACTACAATCAAACAATAATATTTTTCTTAATGTTATGATCTTCTTAAAAGACATGTTCACCTGTTGCTTAAATCTAACAAAAAAGGTGTTTGCCTTTGTTGCCTTTGATATCAAACAGGCCGGGTAGGCCCGTGTGCAACCGTTATTTCAAGCAATCCCAATACGGGATACATAGAGAATACTTAAATCGCGAACTACCCTCGATCTTCAACAAAAGGCCAACTGAGTGCCGATCCTAATTCTCGCAGATAATTATGAAGGAAGTATATTTATCCCGTTTACAGGTTATATCCTAACAGTTTCCGGTAAGACATTCGTGTTATTATTTGGTACACAAAGTAACTTAATTTAATCCGAGATAAAGTCTTAATAGTTTTAACCGGAATAAGAAACTAATATAAATAATCTATATTTGACATGATCCAGTAGCTGACACTACAATAATGAGATCTTTCTATTGAAATATAAAGCTTTTCGCTGTTTGTACCTTAACCATTACCACCTGATCAGTTGATCCATTAACGTTTGTTATTCAATGAAAACAAAACTATTCCCTGACAACATTTGGGTCTAGATATTCACTATAAGATCAGTAAAACATATCCTCTTCTAACTGAAAAAGAAAGAATTTCTAGACTAACTTATAATTTATTCTAATTTCATAGTAAATTATCTTTTATAGTAGTCATTTGTAACAGATAAGAACCCTATAAACCCGACTGTGCCTTTTAAAATGCCATAATTCCGATCCTAACTTAGGTTATTACTTCTCATTCTAACTTTAACGCAGTGCTGAGAAATGACCAGGCCCGATCGGCCCTAATAATTTACATTTAAGTTTCCATTAATTAGAAATCGGGCAGAATTCTACAGTTCTTCGGTCTCGGCTCGGCCCGCTCAGTTTATATCCTTGCTTGTACGCTCCCGCATCACTGCGTTGTGGGGGGTCACCTTACCTAATTCGACCCGGCCGTACCAGAAAATGCCATTGTTCCGAACCTATCTAAGTTTATTAGTCTCATCCTACCTTTAACGTTACCGCATCACA
>JAQGAV010002358.1:0-16106 GCA_034691345.1 Phasmarhabditis papillosa
AATAGTTATTGATAATAACGATTAAGTAAATAAAATACAAACTATCGTCTGGAATAACAAGTTTACTATAGAAAATGAAAAAGGGCTAGGTGTGCACTGAAGAAGTTTTCGGCCAAAATTAGATATTGTATCAAGGAATGTATGCAGCCTTACTGACCTCTCTCCAGAAAAGAAAAGCTTTCAGCAGACAAATATACCTTGCCAAACGGCTTCGATAGTTCAAGAGGTAGAGATGCTCGCCTCACGGATGAATCCTACCTACCACATAAGACTAACTATACGGGAGATATAGGCATCGCCAAGAGTAATAACGGAGGGTCACTTGCGTATTTGTTGGATTTTTAACACCGCACCTGAAGGCAAACTGCACGCGCGTACTTGTAAAGTAAAATATTAAACGGAGAGTAGCCGCCAGATGCTGGCGCAGTGCTCTCAAAAGGGGCCCAGAATAGCGTTGATTTCCTTACACTTCATCACTACTCTTGACGCTGACTATAGTGGTAGCTCTACCAGATAATGGGACTACCAGAGAACAGAACTATAAAAATACTAATTCTAATACTATACGCAGTAAATATACTACTTGGTATAGTTAAGTTAGAGCTAAAAGTGGGCTTCCACTTTAAGTGGAGCTACCACTTTACAGAATCATACACAAGCTACTCTTACTAACCCATTGTTTCCTTAAAAAATGTTCCCTCTCATTCACTTGGAGCTCTGTTCCGTAAGATGTTTCCCATCCCATTGCATCCGCACTCTGTTCTCATTCCAGCAAACTTGCTCCATAATCCCTTCTGAAGCTACTGAGAATGCGGATTCCAGGCCTAGCAGATCCTTCAGTTCATAACTCTTCAGTTTCTAGTTTTGCCTTAAGTAGAAGTGGTTGAACATATTTCTAATTAAAGGTAGGAAATACTATTGACAGCGCCTTATTTCAAATAGGTTACTGTAGAAATAGTGCCGAGACCAGGTCCGGAGCAATTTGTCTCAATCCCTTATAGATAGTAAATCCCATTTCTTATTTAATTTAAGAGAGCTAAGTGTGGATTAGTGTTTTCAATCAACTGCATAGTTGTGGTTGGTAGGACCACAGCCCTTGGTTAACCACCTTACCGTGGCACAGTTATACTAAAATAATAGTTCACCTTTTTAGAATGGGAACAGAACTAGGATCAATTCGACCAGGAACGCAGGTACTACTCTATAAACTAGTAATAATAACAATAATATATTATTATTAATAATAATAATAAAAGTATTTAGATTAAGCGTTGGTGTGTCGAGAAAAAGTTGGGCGAAGGTGGATTCGGGGCTGTCTATAAGGTTAAAAACTCAACTGGACAGTACGCGCTAAAGGTGGAGGGAATAAACGAACAAATGCAGGTATTTAAAGAATTAAATTAATAAACTTTATTATTATTTTAATTAGGTTCTTAAAATGGAAGTATTTGTATTGTCCGAGCTGAACAGAAGAAATAATAGACATTTCTGCAGGTATTAAACATAAATAATAACAAAAATAACTATAAAATACTTTTAGAATTGAGGACAAGGGTCGTTTTGGTAACTTTAACTACGTGGTCATGACGTTGGTCGGAAAATCTCTACAGGATCTTAGAAAGGAACGTCTGCCTCCACAATTCTCACTGCCTTGCGCTATTTCTATTGGAATTCAGGCCCTGGAGGCGTTGGAAGGTAGGAAATAAGCTAATCCATAAATTATATTGGGAACAGCAAGGAGCTACTTTGGAGTACATCCGATTTAGTCCAGGATTAGGTTTAGTGCACAGACACGAATCTATGAAGCAAAAGGAAGCTACCTTGATTATCATTCGGAAACCTATATCTGATTAATAGGAATAGTGATGTTTATAAGCTCAATTCATCTATAGTAGGAGCTCAGGAGAACTAACTCTTTTATCCGGACTAGACTAGACCATACTATAAAGAAACACAATCCTTTCTTATATACAGTTGACTGGATTAATTTAGCTCTCCATGGAATTGGCTACCTTCACAGGGATGTAAAACCGGGCAATTACACCACTGGCAGAGCCGAACTGAATGAGCTAAGAAGAATTTACATTCTAGATTTCGGAATGTGTAGAAAGTTTACTAACGACCAGGTAACATAGACTTAATATTAATAATTGTTAATTAAACACTATTAGGGTGTTATTCGTAAACCCCGTACTGCGGCCGGATTCAGAGGAACTGTTCGCTATGCACCAATCAACTGTCATCTACAGAGAGAATTATGCAGGTATTAACAAAAAATAATAATATAATAAAACCCTTACTTATATTTAGGAAAGACGATGTTGAAGTATGGGTCTACATGCAGGTAGAGATGACAGTCCGTCGTGTTCCATGGAGAGAAGTTCAGGATATAAACCAGGTAACTTTAAGATGAATTAAACACAAATATTTAAATAAGCATAGGTTGGAGAGTATAAGAAACGCTGCCGAAGCGCACCAGCCATCAATGAACTCTTCCCACAACCATGTCCACAAGAATTCAGAGATATTTTGGCAATGGTCGACAAGCTCAATTACTACGATCAGCCAAATTATGCCGCCGTCTACCAGGTATTATGAGAAATTGACATAAATATACTATATCACACCTTTTAGCTCATGCGCCAGGCCCTGCAGAAGACTGGTCGTCCCGAATTCCCCTATGATTGGGAAAAGTGATTAAATAGATATAGAACATGTAGAGAAATAAACATTTTGAACAATTTACCGTTTGTTGCTTTGCTTTTTTTCTTTTTCTTTTCTTTGTTTTTTTTTTGATTTTTGTCGCTGCAGCGGCGCCGAACAATGTTATATTATGCTTAGGTGATTCTCGTCTTTGTATTTCCTATTTCATTCTTTCGAAAGGGGAACTGCATTCTTGTATCTTAAACTATTCTTAGAAAGCTAATATAGAGAAATATATCCAAAGATCGCCCAGACGAAGATGAATTTACAGACTACTTTGGTCTGTTAAACGCAAACCGCTTGCGTGGCGCTCCGCGTCCAATTTTACTGTTGCAGGTTTAGTGCAAGTAGCCAAAGTTAACTCCCAAAAATCCCAAAAATGTCCCTTTTCCTAAAAAATGAGCGATTTTTCATTAAAAAGTGTACAAAAGTGTCGTTGTGGGACCATCTTAAATTCGATCATGGTTTTCATTGCAAGAGTGGACGAGGGTTTTCTTAAATGGCCAAGAATGACTATTTCGACTCGCTGTGTCTCAAATAACTATAGTTTCGCGGTTTATTTCCGACGTTGATTTCTGTGCGGAGCCAATTTTTGTTAAGTGGACCAAATTGGCTATTTCGTAACTCCATGTTTGAGCGAAACCGGAGGAATATGGCAAGAAAATAGAAAAGAGCTTGTAATGAAACCCTAAATCGACAGATGGACACCTATAACTACTGTAAGCCAAAGGAACGCAAAAGGGAACGGCTTACAGAAACAATTTTCGTAGTGACATAACGGCAAACTTGCCCGGCCACCATACCTGTTACGGGCCCCGCAGACACAAATTTTCTAAGGGCGGCCGGCCCGGCCCGACTCCGCATCGAGGAAAATATGGAGCAAGAGGTGAAGGTTCGATCCTCGCCGAGGACATTAGTTTTGCAAATTATTAAATGTTAATATCGGGCCGGGTCGGGCTGGGCTTTTCCACAGGTATGCCGTCCACCTGCTAGCGTGTTCTGACCGAATTCAGTTTTCTTCTTGGGTGCGTTCTATCCGGCTATGATTCTCTTGTTTTATGCGAATCTTCAGAGATCAAGCCCGAAGAAAACAAAAGTCTGACTAGCAACATGTTAATTTCTCAGGAAGAATACTTACAATCAGTCGTATGTCAGTCTAACGTACTCTCATTTATTATATGCTTGGCTCTTAGCAAAATTCATATTTTAAGCCGTAGTTGTTAATTTACAATGCTCACATATATGCACACAGGGGCATGCATGCCCGGATAACTGCAATTGACATCTTGCTAATAGAATAATTCGACGCCGGAGCAGCCAAAGAAGCAAATGAAATGCAATCCAAAACTAAGATTATCATAGGATTAGCTATATTTTGTCCAGCATTTCTCTATTTTCTACTTACTACAGGAAATGCACCGTCAGCAACGGTGAGTGACGATATTCAAAGTAATTTTGAACTGGAACAATCTTTGTAAACGAGGCAGATTGCAACTGCTAACAAATCCAAAATTAGCGTAAAAGGATGTTGGGTAACACATACTACGAAAAACATCAAATAAAAAAAAGTGTTCTCTTCGAGCCGGCATACCAGCGACTATGCATGAAACGTCTAGAAAAGTTATTCACAAATATAGAAACATCGAATCAAATTAATAAGCGAGCACAAATACGAAAACACCCTTTCAAAAGACAGTCTGTACAAACATTAGCAATCAGTAATTTCGTTTAAAGAATGTGTACATCGGAGAAAATGACATGGTTATGAGACGTCAACTAGTTCCTCCACAAATGAGAGAAGAAGTTATGGATTTGGCTGACAGGTAGACTAAGCGACTGTCTTAACTCAAATAATATTTCCAGTCACAATCAGAATATACAAGAGCAGGAGGTGAATGGGTAAGTACGGGCAGGAAAAAATCAGTGCTCAAATTAGAGTCCCAGCGATAACAATTGTTAGAAGATTATGCAGTAGAAAATATGACATCCATAGGCTTTTTTGTTCTTAACATCGAAGGACTGATAAAGCACGAGGATTGTAGATCTGTCAATTTGAGGAGAAATCCGTTTTTTTAAACAACTTCAATTAGATCTAATTTCAGGCTACTTATCAATCGTATGAATAATGCCTGAAGAGCTAGACAAGTAACACTTACATCCCCGCCACAAATATCAATAAACAATAAATAGTACAATAAAAACTTCATTTACTTATCTTTTGGGTAATGTATCTCTGTTGACGGCAGGGCTTGTTTCAGCTCGTCCAGAACCTGATCACGATGGTGGACGTGTTTCAGATTGCATAACAGCAAGGATTTCAATGAGCTGAAACAAAACTAATAAAAACATTAAATCCAAAAACATACCTGCAAAGCTTTAGATGTGCGAGTCCATACTCCGTGATTCTTGGGCAAGAATCAATCTCCAGATATTGAATTCTATTGCCGGCCTCTTTTCCCATGTATTCCAGACCAAAATCATGAAGACTTCTGCAGCGAACAAAACGCACATCACGAATGCCACGAAGGTTTTCTAAAAAAACATCTCAACTGTTACAGCGTAATAGAACACATCTTTATAATTGCAACAAATACTTAAATACAGCCTAATGTCGTCAGAAAACAAACGCAACACTTTTGAATAATTCTTTCAATGTTCACCTAATGATATAAGAATGATTTCTAAAATATACTTACTGAAATGACGACATCCATAGCCAGTGATACTGGCATCCACAGCGTGAATTTGCATCAGTCGAACATCGTCGTCCGGTACTCGCGGATCCAGCTCAGCAGTTCGTCTGACCAGTGCATTAAAATCACTGAACTCATCATCGATTCTGTCAAATCTAAATAGATACATAATAATATAACAAAACGAGGCCATCCTACCTGATACTGCCACCGCAACGCACAATCCATTCAGCAGCCGCTCGATCAGGGCCAATTTCTTTAACACGTGAATGGTCGTAACTAAATCTAATAATGAATTGAAGAATAAACAAGTTATGTACTAATTAAATCCTTCAATTAACCAACGTAGCCCTGGTAAATCATGTTGACCAATGGCTTGGAGAAATCGGTCTTTCTGACGCAAGAATATACGAGACATCTTAATATCAAACAATAAAAATAAAAAGTATAGTTTTTTGTAAGAAAAGAGTGCTGCATCGGCGACGTTCCTGCAGTAAACAACCACGAAAAACACGCGATGCTGTGAGATAGGCAGTCGAAAACAAACAAGCAAGCAGCAAAATTTATTGATTACATAAAAGTATTAACAAGTAACCTTTTAAAAGATGGTTTCAGTCGATATATGGCTTCGGCGACCAATCCTTTGGATGAGGGTAAGCAAGACCAGTTGGAAATTTCCTAAATAAGAAATATTATAAATAAAGTGAAATTTAGCTACTGACTCTGGTTCATATTTCTTCAACATCACTTCGCGCACTTTCCATCGAAGTGCAAGTCGTTTCTGCTCCTCTGGAGTGGGATGACGTTTCCACATTTCCCTAAATAATAAAAATACCCTTCATAAATAACCGAGTCACTAACTTGTAGAGCTGAATCTTCGTTACTGGATCATGTTTCATAACAGCTCTTCCCGGAAGAGGACGCAACACGGATCGTAAACCTATGACAACATTGTAAATATAGATGACCACTGTTACTTACTAGGATCAAGTTGCATGGGAATTGATCCAGCCCGTGAGTTGTTGAATTTCCTCCTTGCCATATCATCTGTTTCTTTCGGTTTAATCGCATTTGCAGACAAGCGATCAGTAGAAGGAGCATTTTCTAGAAAACGTATATAAGGAACTGTGTCTGTTCTAGTAGGCATCATATGTACTTTGGGATGGACGTAATTCAATTCGATTTAAATATATACAACATCTAGGTTTTTCAAGAGATTGAACGAACAAATTGTATATCACAATACTACTACGGCAGACAGATCATCTATGGTGAAAATCAACATACCTTTATCATCATTAACATTCGGCAATGACATGCTCGATGTTTCGGGGAGAAGCTAAAAATACAAATTAGAAATAGAGTAGAGAACTCTTCAACATTGAGAGAAATACGTTTAGAAAAGTTAGCTACGCTTCACTGAATACATCCGCAGAACCAAACGCCTCATTTAACTACGTACCTGTGAAAACTGATGATTATCCAATGCTCCCAACAAATTGAAACTTTGTGCGATGCCTTCGTAAGCTGAATCCAGTAGTTCAGCCATATCCGGACATTCTGACCTCTTAAAGGAAAAAATAGACAAATACTGACACCGAAGCTTACAATGAGGCGCATGTCTTCATCATCGTCATCGACAAAAGATTGCTCGTAGTCATCACGATTGATTCGAGACTCTGAAAAAACAGACGTAGAGTTAAAACAACAGAACTCATATATTGAAGTATGCGGTTACGAATATATGTGACCAACACATTTGCATAAATAATAAACATTTCTGTTTACGACACTAAGAGTCTGGAGAAGGAAAAACCTTCCGGAAATGAACCTACTTCTGGGATTTCTCAGAGGAGACTGCAGCGGTAAACTGCCTGCACTGGACGACACCACAGAACTATCATCATAATTTAGGTAAAGATCGCCAAACACAGACTCATCTTTATCACAGAAGTCAGAAAGATTGTGACAATCTTCTAATTCGTCAATGGCTGAAATCAATGGTAACATAACATTTTAAAAACCGCCCAAACCTCTTGAAAGATCATGAAGTTGCTGCGGACCCCACAGGCCATAACCCATGTCCTGCACAATTTCCCTGAGATCGTTGAGCACCAGATCGCGGCTCGAATCACGGACCGTACCCATATTTCTAGAAAGAAAAATGCTTGAAAGAAAGGCTACATCTAAGTAAGAGAGTGGATACAATAAGCAGTGTTGTTTTAGTGAACATGCTGAACACAGCCGCCCTAATCTAACTATAAGTCAATATTTCAGTACTGAATCGTACATGTTTCGCAGTTGTGCTGTTTCGAACAGCTCGCCGGAAGAATATACTCGTAGAGAGAGACTCAAAATTGTAACTGATAGCCACAATCAGAGCTGGTTATCCGCCTGACCTCAAAATTTCAAGCCGGGCCGGATAACCAGCTCTGGCCACAATGCAAAGCGTTGAATTTTGCGATTTGCTAACGTTAACGTTATAACGTTACTTTATATCCAATTATTTAAAAGGATTTTACATTTTATTTTCATATTTTCAGCTATATCCGTGAGCTGAAAAATTCGAAATCGCGGCTGTTAATTGCTTTTCGTGTGAAGACCATTAAACTGTACCACACTGGCATGTCTGCGTGCTCCATCGACAATCACACATTTTGAATTGCCGCCACTCAATTTTGGTGCGAATGAAAGATTTTGAAATGATTTTTTAATTCACAGACTCCTATTCTCTTATTTTATATTCACATCCGTAGCAGTCGTTTTTAGCCGAAATATGGATCCTGGTGGAGATGGTCCTCCCCTCTTGACCGCAGCCTATCATTCTCAGGTCAACAGCAGTTTGAAACAAGTTCACAAAGAGGAACCATATGATGAAGAAATGGAAGATATCGATGACATGGAGGATTTTATGGGTATGATAGTCAAATCGTTCTATATATAATTGAACTGTGCATTCTAGATAATAACGAAGAATTCGAAGAGTTTGAAGTTGAAGACGTCGATTTACCACAGATGGGCACGAGGGCCGATAAATCGCTAGCTCAGCTAACCAAAAGGTTCATTCGACTGCTGCAGTGCATACCTAATGGCGTGTGCGATTTAAATCTGGTTTGTTGCGCCTCCCTCTGTGAAGTATTCATATTGTCTTTAGGCAGCCGAAGAACTGAACGTTCGCCAGAAGCGTAGAATATATGATATTACCAATGTTCTCGAGGGAATTGGGTTGATTGAGAAGCGATCAAAAAATATAATACTTTGGAAGTTAGTTGTTTTCCTTATGCGTTTACCGTTCAACTTGATCTAGAGGTGGTGAGCTGTTACCGATGAATGGCAAAAGAACTATGACCCCAGAAGAGGAGGATTGCATGAAGCTGCAAAAGAAAGAGCTAAGCGAACTGGATGACCGTGAGCAGCTTCTCTCAACTCAGATTAAATGGATGCGACAGGTTTCGACTAGTAATTGATTCCAACATTTCTGTTTTCAGAGCTTACGCAACGTATTGGAAGCTAGTGCAAACCAAAAATTTGGTTTCGTCAGACAAGAGGATGTACAGAGGGTTTTCCCTCATTCCATTACGTTTGCTGTACAAGCACCTCCTGGAACCAGTGTGGAAGTGGCTCCTCCCAAGTTGCAGTATGGGTTCGATACTCGTTATCAACTCAAAATAAGCAGTCCTTGTGGTCCAATTAGTGCTGTATTGTTAAGTCGAGATGAGAAGAAGGTAGCTCCTCGACATGTTATGAAGGTTTGTTCATTTCACATTGTTAATCCTACATACTTGTTTTACAGAACGGCGTGCGAGAAGTCTATACTGGAGCTGTTACTAATGACGAACCTGACCAAATATTGGAAGGCGAGGATGATGACGTTCCTGGAACGTTTCACAACTATTTACGACGTCGCCCCGTCGATATGACGCAGCCTGTCAGAAGTATTGTTGTGTTTCTTTTAGCTCACTTGTATACTTTTTAGGTTTACCGAAGTTGATTGATCGCCGACCAGTAAATTCATCACAATCGCGAGAAGATGTAAATTCAAGTAATATACCACTTTCAAAATAAATTAAACATTTGGGTTTTTCAGATAAGTGCTATCAAGATTACGAAGTAGTAATGGCTCGACTTAGTCCACCTCCAAGTGAACGAGATTACCTTTACAGTGTTGGCGGCGGCGGCGATAGTGTACTGGATCTTTTTAGCGATGAGTTTTCACCATTCTAATTTTTCTTTGTTAGTTATATATGATTATCGTAATTTTACAATGCTGCTTAGGATTATTGCTTGAACATAGACTAGAATTCTTGAATATTTAGCGTATATTAGTTATACCCATTTTGCATATTTCAAACGGGTGGTGAAAGTACATAGTACATATATAGTCATTTTTAGCAATTATAATAGCATAGTTTCAGCATATGCGCATGCTTTAGTAGGTCCCATAAATAGCCTTATTCTGCATTGGTATTTAATTTCAGCTAATAATAACAAGTTCGTAGAAGTTGCCTGTTTTATTGCCTTATTATTTTACTATGCAGTTGAGTGATTGTGTTTCATTTTGTTCCACTAGTCATTCCTATTGAATAAGTTCCTGAATCTTTACTAATAAATATTTATTTCACATATTTTCGTGTTTAATTCCGTCGTTGCAATATGGTACGGCTTAAAACTACTCGCCGTTCTATTAATTCGACTCAAAATTTGTTGACCCATAGGTTATAAGAGGTCAATGTCATCGTGCAATCTTCTTAGGTAATTTTGTTTTCCGCTTCAAAGAAATACTTATATGATAGGGATCTGTTGGACCTGAAAGATGTGTATCAACTTTACAAAGAAGGAGAGCGTATCGAGGAAGATTTGGCCGAAGAAATATTGAGTAGAAACCGCCGGAGGTATTATACTTAGAGATGTGCTTATCATTGAAATTTATTCAGTCTTTCTTCCTTCCCTATCGAAGAAATTGAGCCAGATATGACTGGCTTACAAATTATGCTGAATGATGGGATAATCTTGCTTTTGCGACACGTCGGATACACTGGTTGGTGTTTTATTTCTAAAATTCATCTAATTTTACATGTTCAGAGTGGGAAAATTCCGTAGTCGAAGTTCTTTCAAATGTAGTCATCAGCAGGATACAGGATATGATACAAAAGTTCAGTTTATCAATGCAGCGGAGGAAGAAGGAACTTCCTACTGCTTTTGCTGTAAGTTAGCCTATTTGTCAACTACTATTACATATCAATTTTAGACGCCAATCCAGCATTCTCTTTGCTTACACGATTTGTTCAACTTTATCGTTTTGAAGCAACACTATGAATTGAATTACGCCAAACCATTTCGGAAATTGGAAGCTAAAGTTCGTTCCGTGATTAGGCAAAAGAAAGACCTCGAAAAACAAGATTTAAAGAAGGAATACATCAAAGGTGATTAGTTCACATCCTTTTCTCATGTATTTATTTTATTTAGTTGGCCGGAAGCGAGCTACTGAACGTGTACCAAGAAGTAATGGGAAAAGGAAGAAAGAGAAAGTTTAATCGTAGTGAGGGGTAGCTTATTTGATCTCAACTTATTTACTCATTTTTGTTTTTATTTATTATTGTTATTAAAGTTATATGGAAGTGTTTTTCGTCAATGGTTGATTCGCGTTCACTGTATTTAAAAGTGTTAATTTGATTTAATCTTACACAGAATTCTTTCTTGTAGAAGATACAACTTGGATTCGTCTATGGATTCATCTGGTTAGTACTTACTGTTGCTAACTTCGCTAACTAATTTTATTCAGATGGTGGTGACGCACATAACTCGCCAGCTATGTCTACTTCTCAGCTGAAACAGCTTCTCGGCGAGGAGGAGTCGCCCCATCCGGCAGCTTCAATGGAAGTTGATGAAGGTTAATAGCATCATAGAAGTCGTTATTTACATTTATATAGAACCACAAGATAACGTGCCCCAGCAGCCAACTTCATTGATAGATGAACCAAGTCCTCTACGGAAAACACGTCTCGGCCTCTGTATTGACGAAGTTACATGCAGTTGGGGAACATTATTTCGGAACGTGGCTGACCAGCCTCCTATCCCACCCCCATCCGGGCCCGAGCATGTCAAAGAATTAGCTGAAACATGTGTCAAACAGGTTTGTCTACTCTTCATAACTTCATTATTATAATTCATTTAGTTTCGTGACAGTTTGTTGGATCTTAACTCGGAATTCACAAGAATTGCTCTTCAGTGGGAATATAATCATCCAGAATCAGTTCATGCGGAGGTGCACTTTGTTTAAAAACATTATTGATCTTATTATTACAGCAATTGGTTGAGATTCAAGATGCACTGGATAGACAGGACGTACTCTTAGAGCGATCTCAGCTCCTGTTGGAGAAACGAAGCGATCTCTTCTTCAACCAGCAACCTGTGAAAGGTGCTCCTGGTAATTTATAATAATGCACTTTAATTTATGTACATATGCATTGTTTATTTTGATTTAAATAAATGATTTTTCCATTTTATTTCCTTTTGATATGTTTGGTCAGGCGCCAGTTAATATTTGTAAACTGATCATATTCTTTTCAAACGTATACTGTTAAAGTTGATATGTGGCATGAAGCCCGTAGACAGGAAAAGGCACTGAGGGCCAAAATGGTCGATTGCTCCAAAAGAGCGGAGAGGCGTAGACGATACTATGAGAATGTGGTATGCTCTTAAGATATTAGCGAACTTATATTTGACTACTTTAGCGCCGTGACCCTGACCAGTTCATGCAGGTGCATGGTCGACGATGCCAGATTCACACTGATCGAAACATTGCTAAAGCCGCTGGAGATTCCAATATTTTGTTAGCAACATTTGTCTTGGTACTGAACATATCTATTGCCTTTCAGAAGAAAATGGCAAGGTGATCCTGATATCCTTATTGACCGTTTTGATGCTCGATCACATCTGGATATGATACCACCGGCATCCAGTGCTCAGAAGCTCGATCCTGATAGGTACTGACTACGGAACGTAATAGTTTATTTACAAAACTGTTTTAGTGCGGCTGCAAAAGAGGAAATTGTGTGTGATTTTGAGAGATACAGATTGCTGGTAATTAATGAATTTCTTGGAGTTTCTGAGAAGGTTAGCTAGTAACCCAATCCATTAGATTTTAAAATATATTTAGACTTACTTACGGAGAATTGCTGAAAAAGAATATTGGCTTACTGGACAGACAGAGGAGCAGAGAAAAGAAGAAATGGAAAAGAAAAAGTATTTTTTGATTATAATCTTATCTATAAAAAAATATTCTAGGAAATCCGCGGATACAAAGGCCGCAATTAATTTCTCATATGGTGATGAAGTAGTTGGAGGGCGAGATCAAGGAAATGGAAGTGACTCGGATGAAGAGGAACCTCAAGATATCGGTAAAATATTTTTTGTTAATGACTTTGACACAGTATTTTTGCAGGTGTTGATCTCGACCTTTCTGCCGCTGATGCTGAAGCTCATCGACGAGCCAGCAAACTCGGCGAAGATTATGGTATTGGTCGCGGAATGTTCCCGGCCCTCATGAAGGCTGACCAGCGTGCCCAAAAAGATGCCGCAGAGCTTCGCAGAATTGAGCGCCAGAAGAACATGCTAGCTGTCCGTTGTCTTTAATTAGTAGAGTGTAATTATTTGATTGCTTCTTTAACTAGTATTCGCGGACTATTTGACTATGAATGGTTTTTGTGTGATCATTTTGATAGCTGATTGTTTTAGGGCCGTGAAGGTAGACAAGAACGAGAGATGCTCAAGAGGCAAAGGCAGCTGATTGTTGGGAAATCTGCTCCTTCAGATGATGCTACCATGACATTATTGAGGTGGGTTCTATTCATTCACCATGATGTAAACTTTATACATTTTAGCTTTGTGGAAAAGCCGAAAACCGCGTTGGAGGAAAGTTCTTCGAGTGAATCAGATTGCGGTCCTGAAACATCGGAATTTATTACTACTTTCGGAGATGAAGGTTTTTCATCTGATTGCGGTTTTATATTTTACATAATCTTTTAGATGACGAGGAGGAAGCTGTTACCAAAAAATGTAAACCGCAGGGACCACAGCTCCCAAGTGAAGAATATCGTCGCATATTGTGCATATTTTTTATCACTTGTTTGTTACATTGATTGTTCAGAAGTCTGGCATCGAAGAGGGAAGCATCACCCGATATTGTTACCCCTCAAGCGAAGCAATCATCTTCAAATAAATCGCGTAGAAGTGTTAGCAGAGAGCGAAGAAGATCCACATCGCGAAGCAGAAGACGTTCTACGAGTAGAACTCGTCGAAGATCTCGCAGCCGATCACGTGATAGATCCCGCTATTCGGGTAGACGCAGTTCGCGCAAATCCAGGTATATAGCCAGTTTTAACATATTTTCAACTGCTTGTTGCAGGTCTCGTTCTAAGTCGCGAGACAGAAACCGCCGATCGAGAAGTCGTGAGCGCAGAAGATCCCACGACAGAAAGAAGCGACAAAGATCATCATCATCTTCGAAAAGCCCAAATAGCAAAGACAGGTTGGTACTGAATGTTAATAAGCGTACAATTTCTATTTCAGACCTATGTTTGGTGGCCGTCAAGCCAGTGATGATGAAAGTGCGGCCAAGAGAAGTCGCTCAAAATCTAAAAGTGAAAGCGAATCTGAGGGTCTTCTGGAACTCCGGTATAAGCGAGTATGTTTGATATTTCAATTGTTTTCTAGATCGAGCATGTCTGAATCAGAGAAGGAGAGAATTGAAATCGAAAACAGGAAGCGCAGAGTCAAAAGAACAAAGAAGATGGTCAAGTATGTTCAGTATACATAATGTGTGTAGTTCTTTATTTTATAGAGAAAACAAGAATGCATTTTCAAGAGAAGCGGAAAAGGACAGTGACGAAGAAGAGAAGGTCGGTTATATTTTTTCATATCTCATGGAGCATATAGTTATCGAGTATCCTTGTATCCAATAGTCATACCAATGAGTTTCTAATTTATTTCTTATAATCATAAACAGCCGCAAATATCCAAAAAATATCTTGAAATCGCTTATTATAGTTGTTTATAATATATTTTCTCCAAACGAGTTTGCTGTTATATCTTCCACCAGATTTATTTTAATTATATATAACTTCTAATGTTTTAGAAAGAAATTGCCCGCAAAATGAAGCTGAAGATGAAACGTGCTCTCCGACAAACCGTAGAAGACATACGCGAGGAAGAAGAAGAAAAAAAGCGAGAAGCTGAAAGAGAGCGAAGGGTAATTAATTTAATATGTTTACATAGTTATACTGGAATATTTTAGGTAAGGGAAGAATTGTTGTTCCTTGAAGATCAGGAACGAAAAGAACGGGAGCGTGAGCGAAGACGTCGTGAAGATGAAAGCGGATCGTCATCAGCGAAGAGGAGAAGAAGTAGAAGTAGAAGCAACAGCAGCAGTGATAACGAAGAAAGGAGATATCGCCGTTAACTTTGTTTTTGTTGTTATTTATTTTATATAGTAAGTAACCATTATATAATTGTCTTGTATTATTGTTTGGGGAATTTAGTAAATTCATGTGTAAACTGTATAGTTTGTGTAGATTTATTTCGATACATTAATAAGTTAAATGAGAAAAGCAATCTCCATGTGCACGACGTAATTCAAAGGAAGAAAGTTTAGCTGGGGGTCTATTGGAGAACGTGAGAGGGGAGAGTTACCACATAATAAAATTTCATATATTATAAAAACGATAAATGCTTTAAAGACAACCGTTTTCCACAGAATTGACGACCTTCTATAAAATACAAGATGGCAAAGCGATTGGAGTATAAAAAAAGAGATGAAATCTCAGCTTGGACTAGAACATCATAGAGATAAAGACTTATATGAAGACAATAGAGATTAAATAGACGAGTAATAAAAATGAAAGGCGACTTTTGTATACAATGCATTAATTAATTAACTTATAACATTACAACTAAATATCTATATTCACCATACTATGTGTTTGTTATATTCTATGCGTACATAGTATGCAGTTACAAAGCGATTATGCATCCAACGACGGTGGTATGCTGAGATTTTGAGTTAAAGAAAGAAGCAAATGTTGAGTTTTAGAGTTACTTTTATATTTATTTTACCTAATTTTCGCAGTAATTGGACTGGAGCCGATTGAAGAAGTGTGGATTCCTTAGTTCGGAGTCGACATTGACCCCGACTATAGCACAGTTATGTCAATAATTTGTGAGCGATAATGAGTTCTGCTATAGTATATAACAAAAAAGGCTACAAGGTGCGGTGTTAAACAAGGGCTTTCGCAATTACGTATTTGGTATATATAATTACGGTGAAAGCCTATATAACACCGCACCTTGCAGGCTTTTTCTTATTACAGACTATACTATATTTATATCAACAAAGTTGGAGTGTAATACTGCACAGCAGCTTTGAAGAAGAAATGTTAAAGCTACGAGTAAAGGAAGTTATGGAGTTGTGGAGTAAAGCAGTTTCATTCGGATGAGATAAGGCGAGGATTGTGGGTAAGAGAGAGAGGAGGAAGATTGTGGAGCTTAAATGAAGCAAGCAAAAGCTGTTTTGAAAGTTCTGTAGAGCTACGAAACCTGAATCTTGCTGGCCCATTTAAGACTCCGACAACCCAGAGCAACAGGTTCGCCGTGTTACGACGTTCTAATGGAAATAATAATAAAAATAATAATTTAACGGGGGGGGGGGGGGGT